>CAUYQV010157420.1:0-35070 GCA_963574575.1 Galagoides demidoff | reverse complement strand
GGATGGATTTGAACCTACCACCTCCGGTGTATATGGCTGGCTCCCTAGCTGCTGATCTACAGACGCCAAGCCGGGCTTCTGTGTTCTTGCTGAGGTCGCAGACTCAGTCTGTCCACCAGTGCTAGTGACCTGAATCTGTGTGCTTGCTTGTACTTCTGCGCCTTGACACTCACTGCCTGTGTGCTGCTGCTGCTGTGGTCTTCTCACTGCCTCTCTCTTCCCGGCTACTGGTCTGATCTCTCCTCCAGGCTTCCCTTCAGTTTGCCGTCCATGATTCTATTTTTTTTTTTTTTTCAACTGAGACAGTCTCACCATATTGCCCTCTGTAGAGTGCTGCATCACAGCTCACAGCAACCTCAAAACTCTTGGGCTAAAGCAGTTCTCTTGCTTCAGCCTTCTGACTGGCTGGCTCTATAGGTGCCTGCCACAATGCCCCGCTATTTTTTTTTTGTTGTTGTTGTTTTAGTTTTTTTTTGTTTTTCTTTGAGATGGAGCCTCAAGCTGTCCCTCTGGGTAGAGTGCCATGGCATCACAGCTCATAGCAACCTCCAACTCCTGGGCTCAAGCGAGTCTCCTGTCTCAGCCTCCCAAGTAGCTGGGACCACAGGCGCCCGCCACAACGCCCAGCCATTTTTTGGCTGCAGCCATCATTGTTGTTTGGCGGGCCCGGGCTGGGGAGTCAAACCCGCCACCTTAGGTGTACGTGGCTGGCGCCTTAGCCAATTGAGCCACAGGTGCCGAGCCAACTTCATTTTCTTATAGCCACTAATACTTCTCTCCAATCCTTGCAAGAGTGATGGTTCCTAAAGGCAAGTCCTGTTATAATATCATTTTGCTTATATGATTTCCCTCAGGATAAAACTCAGATCTCTTAACATAATTTAGAGAGGCCTTCAGCCCCAAGCTCTTCCTCTGCATCTCTCTCGCAACTAGTTCTGCTACCTCTGCTCCTCTTCACATGACCGACACGATCCTGCACTCCTTCACACAGACTCCTGTTCTCCCATCATCACTTCCTTGGTTGCCTCTTGTCTGCGTTAGGGAAATGTAATCAGAAACAAAATCTTCCACCCCAGAAAACTCTCTATGAAAGTAGCAGAGACAGAAAACAGCTGTATTCCTGAATAAGCATTAAACCAAAATGTAATGTGTATCACACATGTACAGTTCCCTAAGAGACCGCAAAAACAGCAAGAAATCTCAGCCTTTTATAGATACAACCTATTATATACATGTTTTTGAGATATAACAACATCTAGTCCTCAGGCCAGAGGACTTTTTTAAAGTACCATTTGTCACACATAATTCACCCTAACCTGGTAGTTGGGGCGACCATCTGTGTTAGCGAACTGACTTTATTCAGAAGGCAGTTTGGCCACTTGCAGCAATATACCCAGTGAAGTTAGGTTTCTACCCTCCCACAGACACTGTGATGCTTGCATTTCCAAAGGATGGCTTTCAGGCCCTGGAGAAAGATAATCCTGGGTCATAAAACTGATAAAAGACCTATGTAGTTTTAAAAGGGGTTCATCTATATTGCAAAGAGAGGAGAAAATATTTATAATTGCAATTTTTTTGAAATAAATATTCTGGAGGAAAAAATGCAAAAAGAAATTTCTTCCTTTCTTTTCTCTCTCTCTCTCTCCTTTTTTTTTTTTTTGGTTGCAGTTGTTATTGTTGTTTAGCTGGCCCTGGCCGGATTCGAACCACCAGCCTCTGTGCATGTAGCCAGTGCTGTAGCCACTGTGCAACAAGCACTGAGCCTCTCTCTGTCTCTCTTTCTTGGCAATGGAAACTTTTAACAACTCCTAAAACATTTGCCTTTAAAAGCAACCCTCTTTCTAGCATCACTGTTTCCTGGTTTTTTTTTCTTTTATTTCAGATTAATGTAAGGGAACAAATGATTAGGTTACATTGTTTGCATTTTTTAGGCAAAGTTCAAGTTGTAGTTGAGACCTTCACCCTTCCATCATTATTAAATAAGAGCCCACCAATCCATGACACCCATGAAATAAGAGCACACCAGTCCCCCTGAGGCCCCCTCCCCCACACCCCCACACTCGAATTTCATTGTGTTTTTTTCTTTTGTGGGCTTATAGTTGTTTATCTATTGGTCTCATATTAGTATTGAGTACACTGCTTATTTGCTTTTCCATTTTTGTGACACTTTACTAAGAAGAATGAGTTGAAGGACATAGGGTCCATTATTCTCTACAGGGAGAACTGAGCCTCTTATTTTTAACTTGTATTTATCCTCACACCTGTGTCACACTAGGTTATGAGCCCATGTGGCATCTGTGCATGGTGCCCTTTTCCTCCCCTGTATCACACTTGAAGCATCCACTCAGCATTTTATTCATCCAGTATGTGACGAGTGCCTGTTGAGTGCTTTATCCTGGCTACACTGTGGTTAACAAGCTGATCTTAATACATCTCACATTTTTTTGAGAGAGCTTAACAAACAAACACATAAATAACTATATAATTTAAAAGGTAATAACTATAAAACAAACAGGTTACCTTCAAATAGAAACATTCTTCTCAAGGATGAATTAATGATTGAATAAATGCATTTCCACCCCTCCATAATTCAAGGAAGAGAGATTTCTTGGACAAATAAAGAGGAAACATTAGGATTGGAGTTTATCTCTGACCCCTGTAGGCAGTGACTATGTCCCTCTCTCACGTGGGCCGAAGGGATTAAGAGTGTGGAAATTGGTTCATGCTGCTATCATCTGCCCCCCTCTTTAGAAGGTAAGAAGATAGTGTCAAAAAATATCTTATGAGGCTAAAATATTACCAATGCTGAGGCAAGGTCAGGCAGTAAAGTTGTGTGGCTCTAAAACCCGAGGTTTATTTCCCAGGGCACAAATTGGGACCAATATCTAATTCTCTGGATGCCAGCTGCCAGACGATATATTTCAATTTAGGATTTGTGAGAAAGTTTTTCATGTCAGAAATTTTATGGGAGAAAGAAGTGACACTATCTCCAATTCCACATGACCCTCTTCCAAAGGCCCTGCCCCTGTGGGCCACGATCTGCCTTAGTCCTACTCTTATCCTAAATCCTGGCTGGATGTGTTTCCCGATGCTCTCCAAGATAACTTCCATCCTTTAAGTGATGCCCTGACCTAAGCTTTTTTTTTTTTTTATATTAACTCTGATCCAGGCAAAGAAACAAAATGCAAATGGCATAAGCCACTCACTTGAAGCTGACTTTGGTTGTCTGAGGAACATCTTTGAAGACAAGCAGACTGGGGTGAAATGCTCTAAAACCATAGCGTTGACCTCTAATTTCTATAGTTTGAGCTTGGGAAAGAAGAATTCAAGAAGAGGCAATGATTTTATGTGCATCAGAATAACCTACAGAGTTTGAAGGTTAAGACCTAATTGAATAGGTCTTATTGACCTGAGAATTTAGTTTCTGACTGTTTCCAAAGTGAGGCTGCTGCTGCTGGCCTGGGGACGGTACTTTAAGAATCACTGTTTTACATCAACAGTTGTTAATCTCGAGTGCATATTAGAATCATCTGGAGCGCTTTATTATAATACTGATGTAGAACACTACCTCAGGTCCATAAAACCAAGATCTCTTGGAGTAGGACCCAGGCACCTGTATTTTTTAAAATTCCAGAGACAGTCAGGGTTGACAACAACTGTTTGAGATCAAGCCCTGGGGAAAGAAAGTAGAATGCAGGGGAAGGACACAGTGCAGCGTGTAAGGTCAGCGAGCACCATCGCTAAACCTGACAGAGGACGAGGAGAAGTGACAGAGGAATCAGCACAGGAGACCCTGAGGACGTGGCCAAGCCTCTTTTGTGAAAGACAGATCAGAGACAATGTCACAGCAGATGACCAGCTGATTTAGACCCGAGCCCAAATGCTCATGAGTGCTTTTTGCCCCCACGAAAATTGAACTCCAGTGCTGATAGTCCTCTCAACACTTTTGAGAAATTCACGTTTGGGGAACCAGACAATAAACAGACATGAAAGTGTAAGGTCATCAATCCCTTTCTATGGGAACAGGAACAGCAAGGTGAGTCATCTGTCAGCTCACCTGGTAGAGAAGGGTTAGGTGACAAGGCAGCATTAAGTTTGGAGTGCGAAGGGTAATCCGGAGAGAGAACAAAATACAAGCCGAGGCTCAGAGGCTGGAATGGCATGGTTTGTGAGGGATCAGCGAGACTTTGAGAAGGGCTACAGTGCAGAGGCCGTAGAGCTCAGGTCTTAAAGCCCCTGGAACTGCATAGAAAATGGTACGACAGTGATACATTGGAACCAGCAGAGGCTGCAATGACAACAGGGTAATATCTGCATTTGCATTTTCTAAAGGACACTTGGTCAGTTGGTAAAGAAGTTTGGTTTGAGGAGAGCTAGTCTGAAGGCGGGGGATCTTTATGGTGCTGTTGAAAGGGCTGAGGGGAGATGTATTAAGGCTGTGAATTAGGGCAGAAGGATCGGGCTGCAAAAGGAGCAATGGATTTGAGAGAACTTTGGAGCTTAATAACTCAGGACTTGGTAAATGACTGGAGGTGGCGTAGGGATGTGGATCACGGGTGATGCCTGGCCTCCTGGCCCTGAGAACTGGAGAAAAAGTTTATGTGGGGAAGATGGTGAGAGCCACGTAGAGAACATTGAGTGTTGCTGGGTCTGTAGTTTCTCTAAGGGATGCCTAGAATATTACAGGCTCGAAACTCATGTGGGAGAGACAGGCCAGGGGAAAAATGATGAGTGATTCCCATTCAGAGAGTAAGTGTGAATCATGAAAGTAGCTCAGAAAACCTGCAAAGGCCATGCAGTCATGGGAACCTGGGGGACGCCAGCATTTGGGGGGAGGACAGAGAGGCGGGCCGAGGAAAGGGAGTGAGAATGAGGTGACACCATAGTGCTTACGCCTGAGTCTCCCCCCACGCTTCACACTCACCCGGGCTTTACAAAGAACCCTGTAGCTGGCCCCTCATTTCTTGCTTCTCCCCCTTTGCAAAAGAGTAAGGTACGTGTCAGGAAGAAAAGGCAAGCAAAGCTACGTAAGGAAGGAGTGGATGGAAGAAGGGGGTGGGAGACTGAGGAAACAGGGTCTATATCTGGAGCGGGGAGAGAGAAATCTGGAGACTGTGGGGTAAGCAGCGCCAGACCAGCTGCGAGGTGTAAGAAAACATGTGAGTTGTGTGGGAGTGTTTGATACGTGCGGATGAATTAAATCCTCTTCGATAGTCTTTGAGGGACCTAGACAAAACCGCTTCTAGTTGTTGCTCTGGACAATATTGAAAAAGTTTGTCAATGAGTCTGAGCACCATGGGGCTCCAGAATTCACAGGGCTAGAAGAAGAAATCGTCAAGGAGGTAGGAGGTGACCCAGAGGAAAGAAATACAATGAAAAGAGGAAGAGGGCCCCAGCACCAAAGCCAGACACCCAGTGTCGACTTCTGTGAATGCGGCTCTGGACGATCTGGGAATCCACGTCAATGAGCAAAGGATGAATGGGAGGTAAAGAACTGGAACAAGGAGTTCAGTTGGTACTAACAGGAAAGCTGACAGGTGAAGGAGAGAATGGGGAGTAGCTGATGGGAAGGGGGAGACTACATTTGAAGGGAGACCTCAGTTTGTGCATCTAGAATGTGACCAATCTGTTGAATCTGATTGAACGATGCTAAGGAAGGAATAGCAACTACGAAGGAATTTGGCTCCTATTCAAAAATATTTGGGCGAAGACTCCATGCTTTCACGTGTTCCTCCGGTAGATGGTTCTTTGTTTGAGGTTTTTAGTTCATTAACAGATGGTTTCCTTATATATTAGTCAGCATTTTCCAGAGAAACAGAACAGACAAGACACATATATCAGGGGTGCCAAAAAATGCACACGCATTTTGAGAGATCTTGTTGGACATAAAATCATTCATTCTCAAAGACTGTATGAATTGCACGTGTGTAGAGTGCCTCGGTACACTCGGCCAGTGCCTTCGGTTCAACTTTGAAAAGTAGTACATAGACAACGTCTCTTACAATGTGTATCAATTTTTTGGCACCCTCTGTACAGGCTAGAGTGATAAGTAGAGAAGGAGATAGGACTTGGGTAGAGAAAGAGAGAGAGATAGTGGTAGTTAGAGACGGAGGTAGAGATAAAGAAGACATTTATTATAGAAATTGGCTCACACAGTTTTGGAGGCCAAAAATGTCCCAGGATCTTCCATGGGGACCTGCAGGTGGAGAACCCTGAATACTGGTGGTGCGATTCAGTCTGATTCCACAGGCCTGAGAATGTGGTAGAGGATGGGTGTAGTGTAATTTCTGGTCTGAGTTCAAAAATCTGAGAATCAAGGGTGCCCAAGTCTGAGGGCAGGAGAAGATGGAAGTTCAGCTCAAGTGGAGAGAGTAAATTTGTTCTTTTTCTGACATTTTGTTCTATGACAATTGTTTGGATAATGCCCCTCGACATCAAATACTGATTTCATTCGGAAACATCCTCTCCCACACATCCATAAGGTTTGACCAGCTATCTGGGTATCCCTGAAGGCAGTCAAGTTAATACATAAAATTAACCATTGCCCCTTATAAAAAATGACTATAGAAAATTGCTAATAATGAAATGATCTGACATCAATTCCCCCTTGTAATTAAAATTTGTTTAATTATGTATATTGAACAGTAAAAATGGTTTCTCTATACAGACTAACCTCTGTGCACGATGAAAATCAAATGCCTCCATTTTATTCAGAACAAGGCAATAACTTCTTTAAAGAAAAGACTTACTTAGGAATCTCCTGGAAAAGTTTGAAAACCATGACCATTCTTACAGTGTTACATGCAAATTCAAAACCTTCTTCTTTGGTGATTTCTAGATAAGATCAGCTTGCTCTGACAGCAGGTTTGGCGACAGTATGCTAAGAAAACAGGAAAATATTTCTTAGACTAGCCTCTGAGAGGGGATATTCCTCTGAGAGGCTTCCGGTCCTTAAGGTTTAGTTTTGTCCTATCTCTAAACATCAGACCCATGCTACGTAAAGATGGGGTCTATAGACGAGCAGCAGAGGCAATCTGGTAGGAGTGACGATTTTCTGACCCACTCTAGATCCACTGAGTCAGAACTGCTGGGTGCAGGGCCCGCGAGTTTGTTTTCACAAGTTCTCTGCATCATTTGCACACCGGCTGCCCCGGCTCCTGGGCAGGAACTGTCCCGTCCACCTCCGTGTCACAGCTCTGCCTTCGCCTCCCCAGCCCCATTCCCTGCATTCCCACACTGCTGTGTCCTAAACAGCTGATCTTTAGTGACAGTATCAGCAAGATTCTGTGGGGTTTTGTTGGGAGGAGGCACCAGAATGAGAGAAAAGTGAGGTCAAGATGTTTATGACCCAGTGTCCCTCCTGCAAGGTCCTAGGAGCTGACAGTTTCTTTTAACTGAAGGTCACAGCTCATGCCAGTTGGCCCTGTCTGTACAGCGCTCTCTGACTCAGTTTCCCTCCTCTCACCTCTTGTCAGGTGGTGGCAATGAATTCCCTGCCCCAAGGGCAATTGTACTCTCCCTTGCCCTTCCCTGGACTTTCACTCCGTCCTATTCACAATTTGCATGTAAATAGTCACTTTAGGATATTCTTCATCCAACTTAAGTGTGCCTTGCAGGACCTCGAGTAGCAAAATCCATGTTTCCAATGCCTAGCACCATAGTTATGTATATTTAGAAGGAAAAATATATTTAGAGAGTATTAACCCTCTCCATGAGTATCAATCCTTAATAGCTTAGTGGCTTTACGAGGTTTTAAAAAAATGTCAGCTAATAGGCTAGTTTGAAAATGGATTAGAAAAATGTGAGATATGAATTTTGACAGGTCTGGGGTCCAGAGCCCAGTCTTTGGGAAGTCCTGGCACAATGAAACCCTCGTGCTTTAAAGGGGAGGTGACTGGTCCTAGAATTAAAGCTCATCCAAAGCTTTTTTTAAATTTCAAAACAAACGAACAGGTAACACGTGGTCACACAGGTGAAAAAGTAAGGATGGCTGGTGGGAGAGGAAAACCTTGCAGTGATAAGTCAAATCTTGGCTCTTGTGGGCAGTACAGAACCTCGCAGTGGCTCATGGTTCCATGTGGCAGTATTAAGAACAAAGACCAGTGTTTGGAATGGTGCCGTGTCTGTGTCATTACTCAGCAGACACGTCGGGAATGGCTATTTTCTCTCCTTAGGGAAGAGATCTGCAAATATCACTGACTGTCTGGTAATAGAGAATCTGTGCAGCCTTCTTGTTAACAGACCCGCGGTGCATTTCCCAGCCTGTGGCAGCACTGGAGAGCAGCCTGAGTTCTGACAGGTTGGGATCTGGGGCATAACCCCACCCCACACCCTACTTTATTTCCTCCAGGAATTCCCAGCGTCATCCATGAGCACTCATATTCTATGATAAAACACATCTAGATAGACAGTGAACGCTGTTTGTTTAGAGTGATGAAATCCTGGCTGTGTGTCCTTTGTATCTCTAAAATTTTTTTCTAAGGGTAACTAGATTTATCAATCAGCTTATCAAAACTCATCAAAACAGGCAATCCTGGGAAGTTTTTTTTTTTTTTAAGTTTCCATCTGCCACTTAATGTTGTATCTCCAGACCTGCTTCTTTTATCACTTCTTACACCCAAAGTTCTCTCAACACGTCTTGATTCACTCTTCAGATTCCTATTCTGGCTCACCACATGTCAAATCTCGCAAAGCAAATGGAGAAACCACACTCAGCATATCTCTTCCTGTCAACGGCAACATCTGTGTCCGAGTCATCAATGACCAGAACCTGAACTTCATCCCACTGCTTACTCCCAAATCAAACTGCGAGAAATGTACCAGGAACTTTCTCTTATCTTTGGGGGTTGAGGTATGCAAGGCCCCAGAATCAGTCTGTTTATATTCATCTTGTCTTTTATTACTAATTAAAGTAACTAATCTCCAAACAATTCTCCAACCACATGACGCATGTCTTGCCTAAGAGAATGCAAATTTAGGAAGTGTGCCAGACCGTCTGCCTTCTACTGAAGACAGGGGAGTCTTTCATACACAGTCTCCAGTAGGAAATGCCATCTGGTTAAATTGTTTTAACCTCAGAATAGTCGTTTCTATAACTATGTCTAAGTATTTTTTTTTTTTAATTTCAGTCCCTGGAAGGATTATCTCCACTTGAGGGCATTGAATGCCAGTAGAACCTAAGTTTTCAAAATAGAAAATATTCACGAAAGCCAAAATGTTTATTACACTCAAGATATGACACTTTAGTCCAGGCAGAACTCAGTGTGTTTAGGTGGGGGAGGTGACTGATCTGATACTATGGCAATTTGCAGTATCTTAAAACCCATTGATAAAATGTGAATGAGGGAATCACCTTCTGACCCCCAAAGCTTGCTGGAATGTTTGTTGTATGGATCATTGGAAATAAGACATCAGGCTTTAAAGTTTTAATAGAAAAGACATTTTGGCCATAGTGTCTATCTGTACAGGTCTCATCTCTCGCCGCTCACACCATGCCAGGTGTCCGTAACATCAGAGGGCTCATCACATGTGTTCGGTCTCCTGTTGGAAGTCCTACAGTCACCTCAAACCCAGTGGGTCAGCAGTGGATCTGATGGGCCTCCCCTGACATTGTTCTTCCTCTGCTGTCTCAGGGATGGTGACCTATTTATCCAGACTTTGGGTGACAATTTCATCTCCAACCAGTTACAAATACCTCTTTAAAAATATATTTTTGGAATGGTCTCTTTGTCTTCTCAACTGCCAGTATCTTCATTCGTTTCTCAAAACTTCATAGCCACATGAGTGAATCACCCCTCTAATTAGTCTCCCGGACCCTAGACTCTGTCCTTCAATTCATTCTTCATATGAAGCTCAACTGTGTTCTCTGGAAGTATAAATATGACACGTGGCTTCCACATCCTACAGTAGCTCTTCAAACCTTTCAATGATTTTTTACAACTCTCAAATCCTTCCCAGGGTGGACAGATGGTTTTCTAAGCCAGCCCCAGCCTAAGCCTTCAGCCTTATTTCCTGCTGGTCTCCACCTCTCCTTCTACACTGAGTACAACAGATTTCTTGAACAAGACCTCGTCTCTCTGGCCTTCACACACTGGCCGGGACATACGCTGGAAAAAATTACACCCGCCTAGAGCACATTAGGTAATATCTGGAGACATGTTTCATCGTCAGGATTGAGGGGGGCGTTACTGACAGGCTTAGGTTACCCTCCACAACAAGGAAGTATCAGCTCTAAATGTCAGTAATGCCGGGGTTGAGAAAGCCTGCCCCGGCCCCCCAGACACTACTGCTTTTCCATAGTGTCCTTTCTTCATCTCACTCTTAATAATCCAAATTCCCCAGTTTTACCCAGGCATGCAGGCACTCAGCTGGACCACAGTCCCTCCCTTGCGGCCGAGTGTGGGCATGTGCTGGGGAGGGCTGACATGGCAGGCTGAGTCTGCTAGCCTTAGGAAGGCCTGCTTGCTGGTGACCTTTGGCTGGCATCTGGAGGACTGGACTTCAGGAAGATTCTCACCAGTCCCTGATAAGAGTGGCTCACTGTGCCTACGCTGTACAAAAATATAGTTTATGCTGAACTCCTCTTCCTCTGGGAGTCTGGCATTTGGGCTGTGCTCAGGCAGGGGGTGCCTTCATGACTAAGCCCAGTTAACACCCTTGGGTGCTGCCCCTCTAATGAACTCCCCTAGTAGCCAGCATTTCCTGCTTGTCACAATTTACTGGAGGAATTAGCACATCCTATGTGACTTCACTGGGAAAGTACTCCTGCAAGCTTGCAAATGGTTTCCAATCAAATGAGGGAAACCATTTAGTGCTCTAATGCAGAGGCTGGCAAATTTTTTCTCTAAAGAGGCCATATGTCTCTGTTGCAACTACTCAAGGCAGCCATAGAGTACACATCAATGAACATGCGTGGATTGTGTTCCACTAAAACTTTACTCACAAAAACAGGAATGCAGGCCAGGTTTTCCCATCAGCCCATAGTTTGCCAGTCCCTGCCTAACAGGACAGAGGTAGAAAGTGTTGAAAGACAATTCTCCACAGGGCTTGCTTTTCTGCCCATTGTCAACAGAGGCCTTCACTACTTTTGTTCAAGATGTTTTTCTTTCCAAGGTTGTTTGTATAGCAAATAGCCTTGTAAGATAGAGACCCTGTCTTTCTCCAAAGCCAAGAGCAAATGTGATAACTACCCAGGATATAAAGATAATGCCTTCCTCCGGGGCAATCGTCAGTCTGACTTACTGCCAACTATGAACGATTCTGTTTTTTTTTCTGAGTGTAGGGTTCCTCTCCTGTAAAGTAGCCCACTGATGGTCCAGGTGTTTCCTGCCCTGGTCAGTGTGCCTGCTCAGCGTTGGGACTCAGGTAAGCAGAGCAAAGGCTGATATTCTGACCACCACTATTGCTGTGACTAACAGTCTTCTGTCGCTGACCCAGGAATCTTGTATGTTTCCATTCATGAAATAGTGGCGTGCTAAATTGTTATCTTAAGGTTAGGATAAAAATCTCAGGCCCTGCACGATCTTGGCAGGAGGTACTAGGGTTCCAGATGATTTTGTAGGGTGGAGCTTCCTACATCCCTGTACCACCTTCCTATTTGGAATTTTTACATCATAAAGACAGAAATTCATAACCTGTCTGAGGCACTGGAGGGCAAGTTAGCCTGTACCTTAATTCTCCATGACTCATTCTTAATCGTCCTTCAATTCTCAAGTTAGGGGTCACTACGGGTAGAAAGTCTCCTGTGATGTGGTCCAGCCACCCCCACACTATTCATAGAAATCCAAAGATAGCCCCATTTAGTGTTTCCATCGCCTTCTATGTGTATCTCTACCAAAACAAGTACTTTTTTCTAAATAGTTGTGTGTTCCCTTCAATAAACTATACGTTCCTAAGAGCAAGGATCATTCACCTCCATATCCTCAATACCTACCACAGTTCCTACCCTGCAGCAGAACTCACACGAATCTGTTGCTGGGGCTGATCAAGCACCTTGCACCTGTCATGCCCTTTACTACTCATCCGTGGGGTTCCTGGCATGCAAAGGGACAGAGTCAGCACCACTTTTCCAGTCAGAACTCTAGCTTATGACATTCCCCGAAAGCCTCCAAGATGGAAAGATGTAGCCTCCAAGTTCTAGGCTACATCTCAAAAGAAGGATTGCTTTAAGGGCGCTTGTGTTTAACCTCAGGGGGCCACATGTAGCCTTTAATGCAATAGAACAGGATATACATTTAAAGGATGTTTATACCTCACTCCTAGAATCAGGTCCAGCATTGTAAAATTTTTACCCAGTGAACTTTGTGTTCATCAATTACAAAACATTTCTTCTTCTATAAAAACAAAGGTACCAGAATGTTGCAGGTATTCAGATATTGTCATTTTAGAAGTGTTTTCTAATATAGCTCAGGGAGGAATGTACATGTGATTTGTCTTTTTTTTTTTTCTGTAGTTTTTGGCTGGGGCTGGGTTTGAACCCACCACCTCCAGCATATGGTGCTGGTGCCATTGAGCCACAGGCACTGCCCTCTTTTTTTTTTTTTTTTTTTCTAAAGAGAGAGAAAGAAAACTGCTTACTTTGGAGCAGGATTACCTGACTCTCGTACGTATTTTAAATCCTGCTCTACTCAACACTCCCTGCTCTCTACAATATGGAGTTCCAACCAAATGTCGTCTTCTCATACACCTGCCTCTGTTTTGGGAAATAGCCCTACTGGGCCCTGTCGCTTCCTGAGGTATATGGTTCTTTCTTTTCCCTCAGAGTGAGACTTGGGTGTCGTTAAGTCTTATGGTGGATTCACTCCAAACGTACGTGAGATAAACACGTGACCACTACTCAGAGCCACCAGGTGGGGAAGTGAATGTGCTGTGAGGTGCAGCACGATTTGGGGTCATGTAGACATTTTAACAGTGTTGAACCTGCCGATGCACCAGCATAATGTGTTTCTCCATCTGTTTTGGTGCTCTGAGGTCTCCTTCTCGGGAGCTCATAGTTCTCCCTGGAGAGGTCTTTTACCTCCTTGGTTTAAAGTCTGAGTTGTAGGTGTGCCGTCTGCAGGCTTTCAACTTTCTGTGACCGGCTGGGCTGTCCCCTGTAGTTCAGATTCAGCCTGCTGCTGCCCACACAAAGCCTTTCTGTTTCTGAATGTCCACACGGGTCCCCTCATGGCCATCTATCTTTATTCTTCATTGTATCTGTCTTCAACAGCGACATGGGGTGAACTTCTGGGTAAGTCCCCAAGAGAGTCCACAGGACCAGCCTGTTTCTGGGCTCAGTAGCTCCTGAAGCTGCTAGTATCTTTCTTTGGATATTATTATTGGCTAATAATTTTAAATGGAACAATTAATAGAGGGACACCAAACTTGCTGAACCCCAGCAGAGATATGTACTGGATATATGAATAGTTTTTAGTTAGATTTTATCTGACTAAAATAAGGCAGGAAGAGCAAAGGTCATAAGGAGCTGGCATGTCAGGGACTGGGCAAGTCCAGGGGTGGGAACAGATCCAATCAAAAATGGATGTTCCAGGTATGATGACACAAAGGTGTGTTCTAAAAGGAAGCAATGTGATATTGAAAGATACCGCAGCCTTGTAGTATAGGTGGAAGTGTGGTAAGTTTATGCCTCCCAATTTGTCTTTTTTGCCTAAGGTTGCTTTGGTTATTTGGGCTCTTTTCTGGTTTCATACAAAGTGTAGAATTATTTCTTCTAGATATGTGAAAAACGACATTGGTATTTTAATTGGAATTTCATCAAATCTGCAGATAATTTGGGGTCATATAGACATTTTAACAGTGTTGAACCTGCCGATCCACCAGCATAATGTGTTTCTCCATCTGTTTCGGTGCTCTGAGGTCTCTGAGGAGCTCATATTTCTCCCTGGAGAGGTCTTTTACCTCCTTGGTTTAAAATATTCCTAGGCCTTTTATTTTCTGTATTGCTCTTGTGAAAAGTACTGAATCTTTGATTCTCAGCTTGAGTGTTGCTGGTGTACAGGAATGCTATTGCTTCGTGTACATTGATTTTGTAACCTGAGCATACATGGTATTTTAGCTGGAGCTTACAAAAACTAGGAGTTTCATCCCTGGACCCAAAAATGTAGACGGACTCACAGATTATCTGAATCTATAACGAACAAATCAAACTTTCTTAACTCACACCACATAAAAAGATAATACAAGATGGCAAAGCAACATGCCTGGAAATTAAATGATCCCACAAGCAAGACAAATATGTTACACCAACTTACAACCAGTATTAAATGGGTTAAAAGTGGCCTCTGAACGGCTAGAGTTGACATACCCAGGCTTGTAGGCACGGAATCCTTTGTTATTACTGTGCTAAATGGCATTTATGATTTGACAGTCAGTTGGCTCCCACACCCTTTATTTCACTTTTTCTTTTCAAATGGTTGAAATTCAAGGATTTTCTGCCATATAAGGACTATTGTGTCCAGCCGATCCCAGTCATAAGAGATGAGGTACAGGATGTGCTAGGGCCTCATCTGCCCATTCTGTGTAAGCTTTCTCGGTTATTTGCTACATTACATTTCTTTCCTCAACTGATAGGGACTCCATAAACTGTCACTGAAAAAACATGGCAACACAATCTTAGAGCCATCTCATTTCCAAGGAATCATATGTTTTGTTATGTTGAAGGTAAAGGGGGTAGAAACATGATATAGTCTGTAGCCTTTGTGTCTTACCCTATGTCAAGAGGATTTTTACATATTTGCCCTTAAATAGTGTGCTACTAAAGAATTAAAAAATCCAAACATTAGGGCATCAGAGAGAAGACAATAGTGTAATTGGCTGTGGTATTGATTACTCATCATAGAAAAAGAAGCAAGGAAAGTCACTCATTCTCAAGAACCGGGGACCAGGTCACACCCACAGGCCTCAACCACAAACAAACATTTTTTTTTTTTTAACTCCTCAATCTTGAAATTCTGAAAATGTGAGGGAATGGCCAGAATGTGTGGTTTGGACTTTTGAACCAAAAAAAGAAATCTCAACATCTAATTAAAAGAATCCATTTAGGCCAAAGAATCTAATAATTCACTTAATATTATTTTGGAAAGAAAATAAAAAGCCCTCTTAAGAGTTTTACACATTTTATTAATTATCTTATGAAATCTTTAAAGCTTGACAAAGAAAAGTAGTCTCTCCTGATCAGAAATGCTAAATTCCTCTTAAAATTCTGTGCATTTATGCCAGAAATATTTCCTAAACAACTACTGTTTGGGGAATCGTTTTAGTTTTAGGTTTGAGTAAGTGTGGTATGGATATGAAATACAAAAAGAGAAAAAGAAGACAAAATCCTTTCAAAAATTATAGAAATATCCTCTGATGAGGGTCTCTGTGCAGGTATGTTGAAGTGCTATGGAAATCAGTAAGGGAGTATCTGTCTGGTGATGAAGAGGGTGATGGAGTTATAAAATGCTTAAAATGCTTCCTAATGAATTTCTGAGCTCAGCCTTAAATGATGAGAAGGAGTTAGCAAGAACAAGAAGCATGGGAGGGCTGGAGCTTACCTTTGTAAGTATAAAAATCTGTGACGCCTTTTGAGAAAAGCAGACAGTGTGCTGTGGCTGGGATAAAGAGCAGGTACCAGGAAACAGAGGGCATGGCCAGATTAGAAACCTGAAGTGAGGACTTTGGGTCCCAAGGCCAAGGATCACAAATTCAGATGTTATAGGGCAAAGCTGAGCCAACTACAGCCCCCTACCTTTATTTTGTAAATAAAGTTTTATTGGAACACAGCCATCTTTATGTATTATTATGGGCGTTGTCTTAGTCATTTTCTGCGCCTATAACTGAATACCACGGGCCGAGAAAGTTTTAAGAATAGAAGTTTGTTTACCTCACAGTTCTGGAAGCTGCTAAGTCCAAAGCTGAGGGGCCACTTCTGGTGACAGCCTGCTCACTGCATCTCCACACAGCAGAGACATCACAGGGGCGAGAGCAGCAGCTGGCTCACTCCTCTCTCTCGTCCACTTCTCATAAAGCCCCAAACCTGTCGGGGGGGTCCCACACTGATAACTTTATTTAATTCTAATTACATTCCAAAGACGCCATCTTTAAATACCATCCACGTATGAATTGGGATTAAGTTTCCAACACTTGAAATTTAGGGGACATAATGAAACTATACCGGCTGCGTTGGCACCACAGCTACAGAGGGGAGTATTTGTGACAGAGACTGTACAGCAAAAAAAAAAAAAAAGCAAAAGAATAAAAACCCTAAAGTGTATATTAACTGGTTGTTAACAGGAAAATAAGTTTGTTTTAAGACATAGGACTTGAATGAAGGGGGCAAGCTATGTGGAAAGTGCATGCCTTTTATATATTCTACATGGTTGGAGGAATCCATGATCCATTCAGAGGGACTGGAGCCTGTGTCTCCCCAAATGCCATCCTCCTGTCCCACTGTCTCCTAGCCACCAAAGCTGGAAAACTGAGCGTCCACTCTGATTCTTCCCTCTCCAGCCCACACGTCCAGTGCTGGCGGCTCTCCTCCTGGCTGTCTCACTCACTGGCTTCTAACTCTCCGTCACCCCTTCAGGACGTGTCTGCCTTTGCCCATGTTGATGAGGCTGTGGTTCCTCACTGGCCTCCCACTGCCCACGGCTGGGTCTGTCCTGGGCATAGATGCTGGTTTGATCTTCCTAAAATGCTGCTCTATGCAGCGGAACTATTATTTGATGCTTTTTTCTTTTCTCATAAAATCACTTTTAGATGCCTTTGTCAGATTTTCAAGAATTCTCAAATCTGCAAAGTCCTGATTTCCCCAATCATAGTCCTGACTAGACTGAGGGAAATAAAACCAGGTACAACAAACCTAATCCAGACTGTTGCCCTGTGCTTTACTACGGTCATTAATTTTACCTATCTGAATGAATTTAGATAATTTGTCTTGCCTAAAAAAGCCTTATCTGTCTACAATTTAATTCCTGTCTGTTCTCCAAGAAACCTAGCACAAATCTCTTCCTACTCGGAAGCGTCCCAACTCCTATGGCCACCATGCTCTCCCTCTAGTTTCCACCTGCACAAACACTGTTGTCTTTCATGCACAGTCTAGGCCTTCATGACACACTGGCCCGTGGTACACAGAATTCCTTTATAGGAATTATTTTATCATCACACCTCGGTTGTGTCTGAGATCAGGGCTCTGTTTCTGCCTTTGCTAGAGCAGCTAGCTTAGCACAGCTCTATTCCAGGTAGCCAAAAAGCACTTGTTGATTGGTGGGGCTTGAAACATTGTAGAAGTAAAGAAGAAATGATACAACGGTTATGAATGATTCTGAAACCCAGTCAGGATGGTGGCTGACGCCTCCTGAAGGGCGCCTCTGCTTCCGCCATAAGAAGCTCCCAGGCTGGCAGGCCTGTTGCTGGAGCTCCCTGGCTGCTCCCTTCCCTGTGTTCTCAAGTCCAGTGTAAAGTCATATTCCAAAAGTTCGAAATGCACAGACCAGAAAGAAAACCCAAGCCTGTATTGCTTGACAAGTCACCTCAGAGGACAGGGCCCAGGCTTTAACAGCTGTCTGCTGTGACCCACGCACGGGATAGAATATTCCACAGGAGTTCCTGGATCCCCACACAAAGCCATGTAGGGTGAATCACATGGGGCCTGAGAAAAACCAGATGCTTGGGAAAGCAGTAACAGGAGACTCTGAAAATACTGCCCGGTCTAGACTGAATGCTTCAGTGGCCTCGAGATAAACAAAGTAGGCCAAGGGTGAAATGCATGAGCTCAGTCGGTGTTACCCGGGAGAGTTCCAGCTCCTATCTTCAGGAAACAGCTGAGGCACGTTTATGCTACCACGGGCGAACTGGGCGTGCACTTTACTCGCTTTCTTGGAGACTGATCAGTGTACTTAATTTTATAGGACAACACATTCACATAGCAAGCGTTTTCCCAGATTCTGGGGCTTTATCTTGGGACATATGGAAAGGAACTCTCTAGCAGGTGTTTCCTTCCTTCAGAAGGTGTGAACCCAGGTGCCTTCCGTTGCTGAGGAAGCTCGGGTATTTCAGAGCTCTGGCCTAGCTGTCTGCTTTCCTCAAATGTTACCTGCAGCAGACCAGTCTGACGTTCAGCATGTTTACCAGGAATAGATTTGCAAAGGTTGAAGGAAGGACCGGCTGAGTCTAAGGGAAGCATGAGCTCAGAGCCCCAGGTGCTACCTGCAGATGGTATCAGGGAATGATCTCTCATTCGACAGACTAGGAAAACAGTGTTTCAAAATTGGTGCTGGCAAAAGTGTCTCACAATACTTTTATCTCCCCATCAAATTTCATGGATCCATCCAAGCTTCTGGTACTATCAGAATAAGGGTCCTGTTCAACTGGGATCACCAATCTGTGCATAAGATATTGCTAGAACATTGTCTCAGAATCCCCAGGGTCACTTCCCGAGTTGACTTTGTTTCCAATCATCCTGTTTTTGACCTTCACTTTGACACATTGAATCCTATCCCACTGGGCCCCACCAGCCCGATTAACATTCTTCCTCCAGATTGTCTATGTAAGCCCTTGTTTACATCCTTCCAGGACCCCCTCCCACACCTGCTGCCTCTTCTCCAAGGCACCACTGATTGAAGATCAACTAATTCCTCTTTCCCACCCTCATCATGACTTTGCTTGGAAAGGCTGCAGTAAGCAGTTCTTCAGAAACAGATGTGTAATCAAGTTGTATTAGAAAGGCAGGGCATTATTACTTAAAAGGTCCAAACTCTCCTTCAATAAAGCTAGACTATCATAATGTTTAGTCTAATTATTGACTAGTCAAATTAATGGTCAAACCACTGAACCCCTGCCCTTGAGGACCACGGGTGGCAAGTGGCAGAGGCACCTGCAATTGACCTCAATGGGCAAATAAACTTTTGACTCCTGGAAAAAAAATCCATGTTTAAGATTCAAATCTTACAAATGGAATTCAAAATTAAGCTTGTGGTCACCACAGTGACCACATAGAGAAGTAATAAAAATAAATGAAGAAATATAATTAGATTTATGTGCACAAAATTTTTTGAGGAAAGTCAAGAGAAAGTGTATCCATCTGAATACAATTTAAGTAAATGCTGTGAGCATTAAGGAACAGGATTTTAGACTTTCAGCTTTTCAAGCAGCTTTATTCAAATACCTGAGTCTGCATTCCCAAGATAAATTCAAGTTTTCATGCCTCTCAGCCATAATATGGGAAGTTAAGAACTATAAGTAAGCAGTAATGTTTTTTTTAATTTGCTTTGTATTAATTTCCCCCCCAGCATTGCTTTTATGATGGTTCAGTCTATTCAACAAAGAAAAAAAAGCATCTTATAATTTCCTGTCATTGAACTTGTGATTCTTCTGTGACCTTGGTTCTTTCAAATCAATTGATCTTTTGAAGGACAGATCAGGTCCTTTCCCTGCCTTGAAGCCATACCCAACTGTACTGACCAACTATGTTTGTTTTATCTTGTGAACTCTTACTTTTCTAATTGTTCTTTCCGTTCTTCTAGCTTTGCTTGATTACATGAAATGGATGCCATGAGAACGTACCTGGGGGTACAGATCAGCACACAACC
This sequence comes from Galagoides demidoff, assembly GCA_963574575.1. Classification (NCBI taxonomy): domain Eukaryota; kingdom Metazoa; phylum Chordata; class Mammalia; order Primates; family Galagidae; genus Galagoides; species Galagoides demidoff. The sequence goes on along the minus strand of CAUYQV010157420.1, from coordinate 15,502 downwards.
TCATGGGGTACTGCTTTCTATCAAAATGTAGTTCCTTTGCTGAGTATTTAGATTTAGTGGTTTAACAATATCTTGGTTTTAAGATTAAAAAATGACTTCCTTTTAAGAGGGTTCTGGGAAGATGGCAGAGTGGGAAGCACAAAGAATCTGTTTTCCCATGTAAACAACTGACCTGGCAGAGGCTGTCTGCTGTAACTATTTTGAAACTCTCCGTCTATTAAAGGCTTGCAACTTCCAAAATAAGGGTTGCATGGTAATTTGCAGTTAATTCCACTCAACTTCAGTCTTTAGTACAGTAGCAGTTATCCATTCCCCACCCTAAGCCATGGGTCAGAGTATGCCTGTGTTCCTGGAGCAGGTTGCAAAGATTGCAGGAGTCAGGGTGGGCAAAAGAAGACCCTGCCCTTCAAATATCAGGGATCTGTGCTCTGATTACCCATTGCTGCTTCTGATCAAAGAAATGCAGACAAAAAGATGAGCATCCACTTTTGCTGCACCTCTCACTGATACTGGAATTTCATCTCCAGTAGGTCCTGGGTCTCAGTGATTCAAAGAATGAATCTACCGACCACAGGTCAGCCATAAGACAGGATTCATTGACAGAAAAGAATACAAAAACATCAAAGCTCCTGACAGAGAGAAACAAACCAAGTTGGGGGGAAAGCTCTCTCTTTCCCTGTCTCTCTCTAGCTGTTTGTCCAGGGCTATATATATGGTTGCATGGGTCCTCTGTCGTCACATTTAGCAGGGACTCAGTAGCTAATGAATGGCTACAATTCCTTTTATTCCCAGGCCTAGGAAATCTACATGAAATTGATCAGGCCTAGGAAACTTACTTGAAATTGACTAGGCCTAGGAAATGGGGGGATTCCCTGTTCTGCTATAAGTGCAAGGGGAGGGAGACTTAAGGTGCTGCAGTTGCCTGGCCCCTCTGGCTACTGGAGCCTCCTGCAGAGCCCTGCTGCCTACCCTCCATCCCCCTGGTTCCTCTGCTAGCTGCCACCACACCAACACCGCCAAGGCAGAGGCAGCAGGTCCACCCCTCAGGGTCCATGAGCTGGCTGTGGAGCCACCTGTCCTGTATCAATTCTCCTTCTCTGAGTAGAAACTCTTAACTGCTGTTAGGGAATAAGGACAAAGACTCCATCAAACTGCTTCCTGCTGAATCCGTGATGATGGAAAGGGGCAGTTAGGGTTTCTCCAGAGGGAGAGCAATTCAGGGGTCCACGATAGAATCAGGTCTTGGACTGGAACCATTGTTACTGTGTGTGACTTGAGGACATTTCTGGCAGACACAAATCTGATTAGTACATTAAAAGGCAAGGGCAGAACAGTGAGAGGAGGGGGTTAAACAGTGTCAGGTTAGAAGAATAAAGTCAGTGATGTTAAAAGAAAACTATATTAACACTTTTCTTGCTATCTTCTAAACAATAACTTTAAATTTTCTTTAGGCTCACAAGTGTAGGGGGACTGTAGTTGATTCTCTTCATGGTCTGCTTCTGTAGGAGGTGGTGGGTTGCAGGATTTTACTAGTGAATGATGTATCCAGCAATCTATTCCCATAACTTTGTAGAGGTCCTTCACCTCTTTTGTTATGTTTATTCCAGAGTATTTCATTTTTTTGAAGCTACTATGAAGGAAATTTTGTCTTTGATTAGCTTCTCCTCTTAGATGTTATTGGCATATACAAAGGCTACTGATTTGTGGACATTGATTTCATATCCTGAGACATTGCTGTATTTTTTTGATCACTTCCAGGAGTCTTAGGGTTGAGTCTTTGGAGTTCTCTAAGAATAAAATCATGTCGCAAAGAGCAAGACTTTGATTTCCTCTGCACCCATTTGGATGCCCTTTATTTTTTACTCTTGTCTAATTGTATTGGCTAGAACTTCCAGCACTATGTTGAACAGTAGTGGCGATAGAGGACAACCTTACCTAGTTTCAGTTCTAAGTGGAAAAGCTCTCAGTTTTACTTTGTTCAGTACAATATTAGGTATGGGTTTGTCATAGATGGCTTTGATCAGATTAAGAAATGTGCCACCCATGCCTATATTCTTCTAATTAGAAAAGGATGCTGGATTTTATTGAATGCTTTTTCTGGATTATTGAGAGGATCATATGGTCTTTGTTTTTGCTTCTGCTAATACGGTGAATTACATTTATGGACCTGTGTATGTTAAACCAACCTTGCATCTTTGGGATGAAACCTACTTAATCATGATGAATGATTATTCATTATGTGTAGCTGTAATCCATTGGCTAGCATTTTATTGAGAATTTTTGCATCTATATTCATTAGTGAAATTGGTCTGAAATTCTCTTTTTAGTAGAAGGGTATAAGGGTAAGATCTGCTTCATAGAACATGCTGGGGAAGATTCCTTCTTTCTCAATTTTTTGGAATAATTTCTGCAGTAGGGACATAAGCTCTTCTTTGAAGGTTTAATAGAATTCTGGTGTGAAGCCGTCTGGACCAGGACATTTTTTTCGAGGGGAGTTTTTTTTATTGTTTCTTCCATCTCAGTTTTAAAATTGGTCTGTTCATGAGATCTAGCTCTTCTGGATTAAGTCTAGGGAGAGGGTGTGATTCCAAGTATTGATCCATTTCCTCTACATTGTTAAATTTCTGGGCATAGAGTTTCTTATAGTACTCAGAGATGGTCTCTTGTACCTCTGTGGCATCTGTTGTTATTTCCCCTTTATTGTTTCTAATTGAGGTTATTAGAGATTTTACTTTTTTGTGTCTAGTTAATCTGGCCAAAGGTTTATTGATTTTATTTTATTTTTTCAAAAAATCAACTTTTTAAAATTAATTTTCTGGATGATTCTTTTGTTTCTAATTTCATTTATCTCTGATTTAATTTTGGTTATTTCTTTTTTTCTGTTGGGTTTAGAATTAGATTGTTCTTTTTTTTTTTTTCCAATTCCATAAGATGTTTCATCAGTTGGTTAATGAAGTCTCTTTCTGTTTTTCAAATGTAGGCATCTAATGTGATAAATTTCCCTCTTAAGACTGCTTTTGCTATATCCCACAGGTTTTGATATCTTGTGTCTTCATTGTTGTCATGTTTGAGGAATTTAATGATTTCCTCTCTTACTCTTTCTAAACCCAACCATCACTCTGCCCCCCAAATGACCACCTTCTAAAGAAAAATTTTAAAGCACACAAGGAAACAGGAAAGTATAAAACATTCAAAGGGAAAAAACAATGTACAGAAACTGTCCCTAAAAATGATCTACTGAACAAAGACTTAAATTATTTTGAAGATGAACAAAAAAACTAAAGGAAGTTATGGAAAAAGTCAAGAATATTAAGGATAAATAAAATGGAAATATTAATAACGTAAAAAAACTAAAAAAAAGAAAAAGAAACTCTGGAGATGAAAAGTACAAGGACTAAAATTTAAAAAATTACTATTTAGACTTTCTGGGATAGCATCTGGAGAGCCCCTAGTGTTCTCCAGCTTCAGAAGCAGGAGGGAAAGCAAGCCTAGAAGAGGTACCCATTCCATTCCCAACTTGTTCTGTAGCTGATGAATGGAAGACACTCTGCAACAAGTGAAAAAAAATTTACTATTCAGAAGTATTCAAAGTCTGTTTTTATCAGGCAGAATAAAGAATCAATGAATATAGCACAATGGAAATTATTGAGTCTGAGCAACAGATAATTGAAATTGAAGATAAGTGAACAGAGCCTAAGGGACCTGTGACACAACATGAAATGGATCAACATGTGCATTGTGCAAGTTCTAGAAGATGAAAAGAGAGAAAAAGAAAGAGGCAGAGAGAATATTTTAAAAAAGCAATAGCTGAAAACTCCCCAAATTTAGTGACATGAATATATACATTCCTGAAGCTCAATGAACTCCAAGTGAGATAAACTCAAAGAAACACACCAAGATACATTTTGATTAAACTTCTGAAAGACAAAGAAAAGGAAAAAAATTTGAAAGTAGCAGAGAGATGTGATTAATAACATACAGAAGATTCTCAATAAGACTATCATCAAATTTCTCATATGAAACTTTGAAGGCCAGAAGATAGCAGGGTACTGTGTTCAAAGTGATAAAAGAAAAACACTGTCAACTAAGAATCCTATATCTGGTAAGACTGTCCTTCAAAAGTGAAGGAGAAATTAAGACATTCTGACATAAACTAAAGTTCAGATGATTCATTAACACTAGACCTTTCCTTCAAGAAATTGTCAAGAAAGTCCTTCAAGGTAAAATAAAAGGATGGTGGAAGATAACTAGAAGTCATATAGAGAAATAAATATCTAAATAAACATAAGTACATGGGTAGTGACAAAAGCTAATATTACTGAAACAGCAGTAATAACTATACTTTTTGTTTACTACATGATTTAAGAGACTAAAAAAACATTATTCTAATAGTGAGCATTATTGTAACTGGTTTGTATCTTCACATTTTTTAAAATATTATTTCAAAGACTGATACATTTTAAAAGTGATTAATGTTTTGGGGGCACACAGTGTATATAGATGTAATTTCATAACAACAATAAGAAAGTTGGGACACAGTGGTAAAGGAACAGATTTTTGTATGTTATTGAAGTTAAACTAATATAAATTCAAATAAGAATTCAATAACTTTAAGATGTTAAATGTAATTCCCATGGTAGAGGGACTTAAAATGTGAGAATAAAATTAAGTATTTTATGTAAAAAATCAACTCTGCACAAAAGAAAACAGTAATGCAGGAAACAGGAGATAAAAAGAAAACTATGAAGCATTTAAAAAATAAATAAACAGCAAAATAATAGAAATCAGTCCCTTCTTATCAGTAATTACTTTAAACGCAAATGTATAAAACTCTTCAAAAGACAAAGACTAAAGGAATATGTAGAAGCACATCATCCAACTACATGCCATCTATAGGACACTCATGTGAGATCCGAAGACACACATAAAATGAAGGTGAAAGAGTGAAAATAGACTCTATGAAAATAGTAAACAAAAGAAAGCAGAAGTGTCTATACTAATGTCAAACAAAATAGACTCTAAATGAAAAATGATTATAAAAGACAAAGGACATTATATATGATAAAATGTATAATGTAGCAAAAGATATAATAATAGCAAACATTTTGCATCTAATGACAACTATCAAAATATACAGAATTGAAGGCAAAAACAGTTCTATGATAATAACTCTAGAGACTTCAAAGTTCATTCTAAATAATGAGTAGAACAACAAGACAGCACATAAGGAACTAGAGAACTTAAATAGCAGAATAGACCAACACGATCTAACAGACATACACAGAATAGTCTACCCAACAACTACAGCACATACATTTTTCTCCAATGCACATGGGACATTTTCCAGAATAGATTATATGTTATGTCACAAATTAAGTTTTATTAGACTTAAAAAAGTAAATATTGTACTAAGTACCTTCTCTAACCATAACAGGATGGAATTAGAAACCAATAAGAGAAGTAAAACTAAAAAAAAAAAAAAAAAAAATCATATTTTTAAAAAATAAGTAACACTACCACTGTTAAGTGATCCATGGATCAAAGAAGAAAACCAAAAGGAAGTTAGAAAATACTTAGAGACAAATGAAAACACAATATACCAAAATTCAAAATTTGTGGGACGCAGTAAAAGTAGGGCTAATAAGAAGGAGTTTTAGAGCTATAAATGCTTACACTCAAAAGGTAAGAAATATCTCAAATAAACTATATTAGCTTACAACTAAGTAAAAATTAAATAAGATCAGGGCAGTGCCTGCGGCTCAAAGGAGTATGGCGCCAGCCCCATATACCAGAGGTGGCAGGTTCAAACCCAGTCCCTGCCAAAAAACTTCAAAAAAAAAAATTAAACAAGATGAAATTAAGCCCAAAGTTAGCAGAAGAAAATAATAAAAATTAGATCAGAGATAGAATATAGAATAGAAAAGGAGTAGAGAAAATCAACAAAACCAAAAGCTGCTTCATTGAAAAAAGTCATCAAAATTGACAAATTCTTAGCAAGATGAACTAAGGAAAGAAGATGATTTCATTTACCAAAACTGAAATAAGAATGAGGACATCAGTACTGATTTTATAGGACTTAAAAGGATTAAAAAAAATACTACCAAGAACTTTAGCCAACAAATTGGATAAGCTAGATGAAACAGATGAATTTCTATAAACACAAAACTCACCAAGACTAACTTATGAAAAATATAAAATCTAAATTGATCTATAACTAATAAGGAAATTGAGACAGTCATAAAAAAAAACCCACTGGATCTTATGGCTTATAATGAATTCTAGCAAACAATGAAAGAAGTAACAGCATAATACCTCACAAACTTTTCCAAACTATTGAAGGGGAGGGAACACTTCCTAATTCATTCTACGAGGCCAGCATTATCCTGACACCAAGGTCAGACAAAGACACAATGAGGAAAGAAAACTATAGACCAGACCAAATATCCCTTATGAACCAATGAAAGAGGTAAAAATCCTTCAATGTCAAAATCTCAAAATAATACTACTGAACAGAATCCAGCAGCATATTTAAAGAATTACGTATGATGACCAAGTGAGATTTATTTCTGTAATGCAAGGATGGTTCAAGATAGAAAAGATGATTAATGTAATATACCACACTAAAAGAATGAAGAGAAAGGAAATACATGATTGTCTCAACTGATGCAGAAAAAGCAGTTGGGAAAATTCAACAGTCTTTCATGATAAAACCATCCAACAAAGGAGGAATAGAATGAAACTACCACAATGAATAGAATGAAACTACCATAACATAATGAAATCTGTGTATCAACTAAACACAGCAAAAAGCAGATTAAATGGCAAATACCTAAAAGCTTTTCCTCTAAGATCAAGAACAAGACAAGTTTACCTGCCTTTGCTGCTTCTGTGTGATATTGTAATGGAAGATCTAGCCAAAGCAATTAAGCAAGAGAAAGAAATAAAAATTACCCAAATTGTAAAGGAAAGTCAAATTATCTCTGTTCACATATGATCTTATTATAGAAGGCCCTCAAGATTCCACACACAAAAAATAACCTGTTAGACATAATAAATGAATTTAGCAAAATAGCAGAATGCAAAGTCAACCTGCAAAAATCAGTTGCATTTTTATACACTAACAGTGAGCAGCATGAAAAAGAAATTATGGAAAGAATTTAATTTAGAATGTCAAAGAGAATTAAATACCTGGGAATCAATTTAACCAAAGAGCTGAAAGTCTTGTACAATGAAAACTACAAAACATCAATGAAGAAAATTAAAGGACATATAAATAAATGAAAATATATCCCATGTTTATGAATTGGAGATTTAATATTGTTGAGATGTTAATATTACCCGGAACCCTTCAATGTAATTCCTATCAAATCCCAATGACTTTTTTTTTAAGAAATAGAAAAAAATCTGTCTTAAAATTTGTGTGGAGTCTCAGTAAATCCTGAATAGCCAAAACAATATTTTTAAAAAAATGTTCAAAAACTGGAGAACTCACATCACCTGACTTCAAAACTTACTATAATCAAAGTGGTACTGGCATAAAAACAGACATATAGACCAATGGAATAGAACAGAGAATCCAGAAATAAACCCTTGCATATATAATAAAACAATTTTAGACAAAGATGCTAAGACCATTTCATGCAGAAAGGATGGTCTTTTCAACAAATGGTGCTGGGAAAACTGGATATCCATTTAAAAAAATGAAGTTGGACACTTTTCTAATACTACATGCAAAAATTAACTCAAAGTGGTAAGGTGGTTACCAGAGGCTGGGAGGGAAGGGAAGAGATAGGACAGGGGGAATACCGATGAAAGAATATCAAGTTTCAGTTAGACTGGAAGAATAAGTTTTAGTGATCTATTGTGCTAAAATAATAATTAAAATAATAATTGTACTGGATGTTAATAATAATTGAAATAATATTTCAAATGGCTAAAATAGTAGATTTTGGATGTCTTCACCACAAGAAAATGTTAAGTTGATGAGGTGAAAAGTATGTCAACTAGCTGAATTGAATCTTTCTACAATGATATATAAATCAAACATCACATTGTACTCCATTAGTATACACAATTATTTGTCAATTAACAATAAATTAATTTTAAAAAAAGACAAACTAACTCTACATGGATCAAAGACCGGAATATAAGACCTAAACCACTAACCATACTGGGTGATTTTACTTACATGAGCAACTTAGAGTCGTCAAAATCAGACAAAGTAGAATGGTGTTCACCGTTAGGATTAGGGGAGAGAGAGATGGCAGAGGGTGAGTTACTGTTTAATGGATACAGGGTTTTAGTTTTACATAAAAAGACAGAGTGATGATGGTTGTACAACATTATGAATTTATTTAACACCACTGAACTGTGCATTTAAAAACAGTTACAGTGGTAAATTTTATGGGATTTTTGCCATCTGTAATTTTCAAAAATGGGCAAAAATCAGTTAATAATACTTTTTTTGCCTTACACGGTGTTGATGTGCCCAGTATGGAAAGTCAACTTATTGGATACTAAATATTTTTAAATTGAGAGATTTCGCCAAGAGATATTTATTTGTGACTTGACTTCAGCTCTGAGAAGAGCTAGCAGTATGAGGCCTCCTGATCCCAGTAGGAGAGAGCACTCCCTTTAGGTGGGGTTGACATTCTCTGGATCAGCGTAGTCCTCTGTCACTGGTGTCTGCACAGTAGAGTTGCTGACTGTCTCCATCACCGTCCATTCATCTCACTTCATTCATTACCTTATCTACCTTGTCCCCTTAAGCATCTGAGTTTGCAAGTTTCCTCTGTGTTTTTAACCAATTCTGTTTAGCTTAAATGAAATTTAGAAACATTTTTAAATTTCAGCCTTGTCTTCACTGGAGGTGTCAAAATCTATCCTCTCAGTTCACTGCTTGCTGAGAGTCTTTAGGACTTGAAAGCAGCAACTTCATTTTAAAGCTCTTAACTGTTTATTTTTAAATAATCTGTCTTCTTATTAAAGTACTGTTCTCTCTCTCATCTTTCCTTAAAGAGAAATTGACTTCTGATAAGTTATTTCTTCCTCCATTCAGTTGGGTTACGTTAAAAAGAGCAAGATGGTAACATCACCCCTGCTCAGGTGCCTAAACACTGGATAGCTACTGATTTCTCAATTAAGAGGGAGAGAAGTCTTCCACAAATCTGAGGGTCATTCTGGTGTTCTAGAGAGAACTGACATCTCCATGGAGCACAAAATTGTCATGATCTTCCCTTTGAATGGGACCCAAGGAGCCACCCCAGCTCCCATGGAAGGCTAAGCCTGGGAAACCAGCTGTATAGCTCAGCACATTCTCTCCCTGATCCTCACTGTAAATATGCAATTAAATCTCGTGACACTCCGAGCTAATGGAGTTCAGCTACTAGAAGGTCTTTGGAGGGCAATCAGGTGCTATTAAAAATATGCTAATGGCAGCGTGTGATCTAGCAGCAGGACCCCAGGATTTGGAGTTGGCATGGCAACTGCTGGTAGATAGTTCACGCAGAACAGGAACAACAGAAAGAATTAGAATGAGCTGCTTAATGCAAGTGTTAATGAAAAATGTGAAACACAACTGAGGATCAGAGAAAATGTTTGGTGCCCTCAATGGTGTATTAAAAAACACAGACCTACAAAACACCAGACACGAAAGTAAAGTGAAGGCCTCCCATTCTGCTGTGTCAACAGGAGGCCATAGACGCTAGCCAGTGGAAAGACGGAGAATTTAGCCTGATGGTTCATAGAAGACCCGTGGCTCTGTTGAAATCTGTGTGTTTCCTATGTGGATAACAGCAGTGTCATATGTGTGTGTGTCTCTTTGCCAAGGCTGAAAGAAGAGGTCTGACAGGGAACAGCTTTCAGCAATCTACTGTATCAAAGGCAGTACAGATGGCTGGTTTTGCTTTTAGCTTAACTGAATGTCAAAGAAAAAAATGGGCTCCTTCTCAAGCACATAACCAACATGGAGAAAGCATTTGGCCTGGGCTTGCACGGGACATACGTGTTAGTGGGTGAACACAGGCATGGTTAAGTGTGCGTGTGTACGTGTGCGTCCTTGCATCTGACGTGTGCTCTGCACTTTTCCTCCTGTCTAAAGCTGGAAGTTTCACAGTCAGTGTCTGTGACTATGGGCTTGAGATGACAAAAAACAACATTCTGTCCTGTTTTCTCATCACCAAGACTAAACGCCGTTGTAAATGATTTCTCATGGGATGGACAGAAGGCAGGCTAAGTTCCCTGTACCCCTTCGCCTTGCTAGCTGATGTGGCTCAGCGTTATGACACAGTAAAATACTGTGCAAAGGAGACTAGCAGAGACTGGCAGAGATGGGGACGACTCCGGGAAAACAGAGGTAACATATCTGCGTCCAGCACTAGGGTTCTCACAGGCCAGAAGATGGAAAGGAAGCCGGGAAAGAATGAAGTCGGCACGCGCATCTCTGGGGGCTGAGAATAAAGGAAAACAGGCAGACAGACCATGAATTAAGGGAGCTTAGGAATGTAGAGAGAACTCTGGAGAGACTCAGGAGAGGGCAAGAAATAATCTGTAAGCAGAAGAACAGGAGGGGGCAGAGAAGGGATTCAGCCCCTAAAGGATTTAGTATGTCTCAATCCCTACTTTTTTCTTATCCTAACCTGAAACCCTTGCTTTAGAGAAAAAGTTTTGTCATTTGAAAAACACCCTTTTACGAAGACTTAGGCATGACTTCCTTTTGTACTCACTTCCTTCCTTCTCATTGATACAAGAGCCCCTTAAAGAAAAATCAGCGGAGGAAGGCTGGAGGAAATGCTACAGTTCAAAACAATTGCCATTGTCCTAGACACACTCCATCTCGCAGGGAATGACAGGTGTTCTGCCACTGAAAGGGTGGACCCAGATACGCCTACATAGAAATAAAGATTTTGTTGACACCACCTAAAGTTTATAAAGTTTGGGGGCCCTATTTAAGAAAAGTAATACAGAGGAACAGTACAAAATTGCTACAACCTTCCTGGAGCCCCGGATCCATTATTTATGATATATTACCATGTCAACCCCTGAGGTGGGGGAAGCTTTTTTCCAACAAAGGGCCCTTGGGCAAGGAAAAATAGGGGTCCATCTGTTTTTACATTTAAACAGTCGTCCAAGACACAGCCTGGGCTTAAAACACCCACATTGTTTCTGCTCATTAGACTACATTCTGCATCCTGCACTGCTAATAGCGCTTCCTGAGGAAATGGGCTGAAATTCCAAGATAACATCACTAAGAAAGTAAGTGACTTTAAGGTACCAGGCATATTTCTAGCCAAAATGACTGTAGTATTTCAAATAAAATAAGATGCAGTCTCCTCTTGGCCTTAAGGCAGATCTAGTGATGTCTAGGGTGTAAAATGAGAGAAGCCAAAAGGTTCACCTGGAATTTTTCTAAAGGCCAAAGACAGGCAGCTCGTGCTGACATGGTTAGACAGGAACCTGTGATTCAGCTCTCCGGGAACTGAAGTGGGCCAGCGTGCGTTGGTTGCATCATCAAGCCAGGTTTGGGGGTCCGGGGCCGGGGCCCCTCCGAGGGACGCTCTGGGTCAGGCTCACAGGACTTCCTTCTTCTAGGGCGCCCTCTTGTGGAAATGTCATTAATTACCTTGCAAGGGGAGGGGCCGAATACCCCAGTCGCCTTCACAAGGCACAACTGCCAATATTTTTCCTATATAGCCTCAGTCATCGAGCTTCATCCAGAAATGATCTTTCCTTTCTCTTCTCACGGTGGTTGAACTGGTGTATTTCTTGATTCTCTTAGATTTCTTCTGTAACTCTGTGCGTCCTAAGCACCGGGAACCCTAGCGTACCCTGTCTGGCAGAATGAACGCCCTGAGTACAAACTGCTCTCTCTCCGCTTGCACGTCCCCTGCATCCACCAGACGAACAAGACCCTCAATGAATCTGTGCCTTGCTGTGAATTCCCTCGCCACGTGGCTTCTTCATTCCCTCAAAGACTACCTTCTGGATGCACTTGAAGTGTTTTCAACTCACTTTCCCCTCCGGGCTCTGTCCTCTTCTTCATTTGAACCATGCTTCCTCTTAATCTCCGAATCTTCCTCACCCTGAGGTCCCAGCCTAAGAGTCTGGGGAGGGCTGCTGTCATCCTCCACGCAGGAAGTTGCTACATCTCTTTCATGTTTTCACAGTCCTCTTTTTACTTACGAGCATCTGCCACCACATCAGGCTCCTTAAGGGTAGAAATTCTGTTTCTAGCTCAGCTGTTCCTGGTTGTGACTCTACAGCCAACCTGTTGTCTGTTACATAAAGGTGCTAAGTAGGTACTGCATATGAATAACCAGACACCATTCTCCTTCTTTGCACACACTCATCTTAACCACCAATATGTACACGTGAGGGCAATTTCTAGGCAGTGCTGGATTACTAGCCAAGTGATTTATAGAGTAAACAATTTCCCAATTACTCACACTTACTATGTGCCAAACACAGAACTCAGCACAGTGCAAAAGGAATTGACAAGTTAATTTAAAAAGAAATAAAACCATACTGGGGACAAATGGGATCTACAATGCCAAGAGAAGAGAGAAATGATTAGCTAAAGCTTCACCTGTGGAGAGGGCAAAATTCTCAGTAGATTTAACCTGGGGTGGCCACTGTGGGAAACACCAGCAAGAGCAATTGTAGTTAAGTGGTGAAATTGACTGCCTCTGTGGTCAGTGGCATCAGCTGTGCTATTTTTAATCCCATTCCAAGGTTTCTTTGAAGAGTTAGGATGGAATAGGTACTCTGTGTCTATTATAAGAATGGCCTCTAAGCAGAGGTTAGATTTTGTTAAATCTTGTTCTTCATGTGGCCCCAGTGAAAGGTCTATTGGGACACCTATCTAGTAGGGCTCACAGTGGAGCTCCACACACACCTGAAATCACTGGGATTCTTTTGAATACATCTTATGTAGTAGCCTCTTTGGCTTCTCATCAGGCTCCGGGAACAATCTGAGATTGTAAGAGTGCATTTGGAAAAAGGTAATTGCTATGAGTGGCTAGGGAAGGCCTCCCAGCACGAGAGTTCCCATGAGCTCTGAAACCTGCAAATCATATGATAATTATTCCTGAAGTTTCTTGGAAGCCCTTAAGTATCATTATCATGTAATTTGCAAGGCACATGTTTTCAAAACAAGCGTAAATGAGAAAGAATGCTAAAAAGACACTCCTTTTTATTAGCATATCTCTGCTCCCAGGTCAAAGGTGATCAAGTTGTAGGCAGCCATAGGTCATGTCCAGAGAGTGCCTCCTTATGGTGTGAAGACGCATCACTAGTCACTTGCCCTCGTCATCCTGTCCTGACGGCCTTGTTTCTCTGGGGCATTGAACAGTGATTCTGTGCCTCTGTGCTTTGTTTCCTCTCAGATTACCACAGCTGGGTGCATTTCCTAGGTTAGTCCTCAGGATTTTATGATTAACTGAGAGCAAATTCATTTTGTCAAGAGGGGTATATGGGAGGATTTGTAGCTTGCTCAGATTGCAGCGTAGAAAGGGGAAAATTGAATAAAAACATCCATAAAGCCTTTTGGTTCTGCTCCTGACCCAAGATAGAGATTATCTGTCTTCCCGGAGAACCGGTGGTGATTACCTATCTTCTTTGAGGCCAGAATTGCACTGGTGTGAAATGCAACCCTACTTAAGAAGAGAGCACGACACGATTTTATGGTTCAGTGTAGGAGACCAAGGAAAACAAATCATGTGGCTATTTGGGGAGACAGTAAGTGAAAGACAAATTGCAAATCTCAGCTCATCCTTAGCAGAGATGAGCTTATTTACTGATGGTAGATGGTGGATTAAATCATTGTATTGTGGGGACCTACAGGATAGAGGCTGTACTTTGGTCCTCCTGGTACCATAGAACACAGGTTCTGACTCACAGAAGGCTATCCACAGTGACTGAATGAATATGATTCATTCTCCATATAAAAATACAAACTTTCCAGAACTCCTGGCTTGTAGCAAATTGAAATAGTGGACAGGAGAGAGAAATGGAAGTAAATCTACCACTGTCCCCCAAACATCAAATATTTCAGAATGTTTGCTGCTCCCATCATCCTTCTCACTGTACTACAATTCTGGAGCACCTCGATCCTGGTCAGGGAAGGAAGACTTCTCTCTTCAAACTTTTATCCCGCTGCCCAATTGACCAACTGTCAGGACAGAGCAGGAAGACTCAGTATAAACTAATGCTTGATCTCATACCAGAGACAGAATATGCAGTGGATATTTTTTAGAAATTAAATTTAGTATTTTGGCTTATTTCATAACCATATTTAGAAAAAAACTAAAGACTTTACCAAAAAAATCCTTAGACTTGATAAATGAATTTTGAATTTAGTAAAGTTGCTGGATAGAAAATCAACATGTAAAAATTAGGACCAATTCTATATGGCAGCAGCAAATATTCTGAAAAAGAAGCCAAGAAAGTAATCTCATTTTTAATAGCTAAAAATAAAATAACATGCATAGGAAGAAACTTAACTGAAGAAGTGAAAGAGCTCTACAATGGAATTAATATAAAATATTAATAAGGGAAATAGAGGACAAAAAAATGAAAAAAAATTCCATGCTCATTGGTTGGAAGAATCAATATTGTTAAAATGCCCATACTATCCAAAACAATATACAGATTCAAAGCAATCCCCATCGAAATAGCAATGACATTATAATAGAATGATAGAAAAATTTATAAAGTGTATATGGATCCACAAAAGACCCAGAATAGCCAAAGCCATCCTGAGCAGAAAAAACAAAAGTCACATTATCTGACTTCAAATTATACTATAGAGCTATAGTAACCAAAACAGCATAGATCTGGCATGAAACACACATACATAGACTAATGAAACAGAATCCAGAAATAAATCCATGCTTCTATAGTGACCTGAGTTTCCACAAAGATGCCAAGAATATACACTGGGAAAGGACAGTGTCTTTAATAAACGATGCTGGGAAAAATGGATATTCGGATTCAGAAGAACGAAACTAAATCTTCATCTCTCATTCTATAGAAAATTAAACCAAAAATAGGTTAAAGACCTAAATCTAAGACCTGAAATTACTAAAAGAAAACATTGGGAAATGCTCTAGGACATTGGCTTGGGCAATGATTTCTTAATAACCCCAAAGCACAGGCAACCAAAGCAAAACTGGACAAATGGGATCAACTCAAGCTAAAAAGCTTCTGAACAGCAAAGGAAACATTTAGCCAGGTGAAGAGACAACCCATAGAATGGGAGAAAATATATCTTTTTAAATTAAATGTTAGCCGTGTACATTAATACTATCATGGAGTACAGTGTACTGTTTCTGTACACAATTTGAAATACTTTCATCCAACTGGTTAACATAGCCTTCATGTCTTTTTCTTAGTTATTGTGTTAAGACATTTATATTCTACATTTAGAGAGATTCACATGTACCCTTATAGGATGAACCATAGGGAGAAAATATTTGGAAACTACCCATCTGACAAAGGATTAATA
>CAUYQV010157410.1:0-14055 GCA_963574575.1 Galagoides demidoff | reverse complement strand
GCCAAACAACAATGACGGCTGCAACCAAAAAATAGCCGGGCGTTGTGGCAGGCGCCTGTGGTCCCAGCTACTTGGGAGGCTGAGGCAGGAGACTCACTTGAGCCTAGGAGTTGGAGGTTGCTGTGAGCTATGATGCCATAGCATTCTACCCAGGGGGACAGCTTGAGGCTCTGTCTCAAAAAAAAACAACAAACCTTCATTTTTGGGTACAGTTTTGCCTCTGTATTTTGCTGTCTCTATATTTCTAAGTATAACAGAGCTTGAAGTATAATTTACAAATCTGTTAGTGGAATAACACGTGTTTACATTTCTCAAAAGTAAAGAATGAATTTGAACCATTATCTTTTTAATATATAAATGTGTATTGAATGAAGTTTATGGCAAACCCTTATGTGGGCAGTCTTGAAAAGTTTGAGGTATTTAATCACAGTTTTTTAATTATTTTATTTTGGCTTCTGGCTTTCTGGCTTTATCAAGTAGAAAATTTACTAATATTGAGTAAATATTATAACAATGCTTTACAATAGCATGTGGCCTCTTTTTTTCATTTTAATCCTAAGCTTTACCTGTTATACCTCCAGTAAATGTTAGGTAGTAAACTCAACTTTCCATCCTGAGAATAGATTTTTTTTTTCCTTAAGTATGCTTTGAAGGTACACACTACTTTCAAAGTATTGTTGTTTTTTGTTTTCTTTTTTTTGAGACAGGAGCCTCAAGCTGTCCCCCTGGGTAGAGTGCTATGGCATCGCAGCTCACAGCAATCTCCAACTCCTGGGCGCAAGAGAGTCTCCTGCCTCAGCCTCCCAAGTAGCTGGGACCACAGGCTCCTGCCACCAACGCCCAGCTATTTTTTGGTTGCAGCTATCATTGTTATTTGGGGGACCCAGGCTGGATTCTAACCCGCCACCTTGGGGTGTATGTGGCTGGTGCCTTAGCCACTTGAGCCACAGGCACCAAGCCCAAAAGTATTGTTAATGCTTTACTACTTTTTTCTGGGTGATAGGCACATTGCTTTTTTTTTTTTTTTTTTGAGACAGAGTGTCACTTTGTTGTCCTTGGTGGAGTGCCATGGCGTCATAGCTCACAGCAACCTCAAACTCAAGGGCTTTAAGTGATTCTTTTGCCTCAGCCTTCCAAGTAGCTGAGACTACAGGTGCATGCCACAACCCTCACCTATTTTCTCTTTTAGAGACGAGGTCTTGCTGTGGCTCAGGCTAGCCTCAAACCTGTGAGCTTAGGCAATCCATCTGCCTTGGTCTCCCAAAATGCTAGGATTACAGGTGTGAGCTACTACACCTGGCCCACTGCTATTTGTTTTAATATTATTGTTAATATTGTTTATCTGTGCTATGTATTTTGTATATATGAAAGAGTTAATTTAAAAGTATATAGAAGAAATACTCAAATGTTTACAGCTGTTATACTCACAGGGGAGTGTAGAAACAAGGGGAGACATGATTACTGTTTTTCATTTCCTTTAATCTTTCCTACGAAGTGTCTGTAATAAAAAGTTTGCCGTGGCCGGACCCGGTGGCTTATGCCTGTAATGCTAGCACTTTGGAAGGCTGAGGCAGGTGGATTGCCTGAGCTCACGGATTCAAGACTAACCTGAGCAAGAGTGAGACCCTGCCACTAAAAATAACCAGGCGTTGTGGTGGGTGACTGTAGTCCCAGCTACTTAGGAGGCTGAGGCATGAGAGTCAATTGCTTGAGCCCAGGAGTTTGAGGTTGCTGTGAACTATGATGCCATGGCACTCTATCTAGGGTGACAAAGTAAGACTGTCTCAAAAGAAAAAAAGTTTGCTGTTACTCTACAATAGAAATTACTTTTAATTTTATAAAAGCAAATTAGGAAATCAAAAATTAAAAATTTACATTAAGGACAAAGGCAGTCAGCAAGATGTCTCCCTGTAGGCGTGATTCCATTAGAAATGAATACATTTTGTTTATACTTTGGGTGGGGTGGAAGGTAAGGCAGTGGCAAAGATAGATAAATAAACCCTATGTTATGTAGGTTTGTTAGCTGTCTCCTAAATCTTTTTTTAATGTTGTAAATTGATTATTGCAAAAAATTCATTTGAATTAAATGAACTATTTAAGCATTTAAATATAGTAGGGCTATTTCATTTGGAAACTTGTTTAAAAAGTTAGATATAAGTTCATTGCTATATGAAATTGACATTGCTGAAATCAGTATGGATCTGATAACATTATTCTTTGAAAAAATCCTTTACTTTCTTTGTCATAAAAACTTTTATTTTTAAATCTTATTAATTGTTCTTTTTATTTTTAAGAACTTGGCAAGTGGCTTGAACCTCTGAAAAATCTTAGATTTGAAATTAACTGCATCCCAAACTTAATTGAATATGTTAAACAGGTAGGTAAAACTTAAAAAGTGCTTTTGATTTTTATGAAACTGTGTGGTAGTATATTGTGATATTGCATTAAATCACCTGTGTAGGCAATTCAGAAGTTATTAAATGTCCTTGATTAATTTATTGGACATTGTAGATACAGAATGGTATATGAATGTAGATAGATGTGTAATGTGTATGCATTAACACACATCCATTACCAGGTTCTGTCCTATATTTTTCCTTTGAAAGGGTTAATATCGCTACCATCTGGGTGATGTTTATAAAAATGTTTTAAAGTTAAATGCTATCATGGGTGTTACCTGTAGCACAGTGGTTATAGCACCAACCCCATACACTGAGGATGGTGGGTTCGAACCTGGCCCAGGCCAGCTAAACATCAATGACAACTGCAACCAAAAAATAGCCAGGCATTGTGGTGGGTGTCTATAGTCCCAGCTACTTGGGAGGCTGAGGTAAGAGAATTGCTTAAGCCCAAGAATTTGAGGTTGCTGGGAGCTGTGATGCCACAGCACTCTACCGAGGGCAACATAGAGACACTGCCTCAAAAAAAAAAAAAATAAATAAATAAAATAAATGATGTCATAATGTAACATAATTTTTTTAGGCTTTAATTGGTGGAGAAGAATTTCAGTCAAAATATTTAGGTGAAAATTGTTAGGGCCATTTCCAGATAATTGCAGTGGGGGCTAGTTC
This sequence comes from Galagoides demidoff, assembly GCA_963574575.1. Classification (NCBI taxonomy): domain Eukaryota; kingdom Metazoa; phylum Chordata; class Mammalia; order Primates; family Galagidae; genus Galagoides; species Galagoides demidoff. The sequence goes on along the minus strand of CAUYQV010157410.1, from coordinate 10,984 downwards.
TCTATGTTGTTAATTTGTGTGGTCATATCTGCAGTTGAAATAATTTATAAAAGTTGAAATTCATGAAATCCATAAAAATAGCAGAAAATATTCATACACAGTTCAAGTAATTTGTAATGAAAAAAATCACTGCATTGTTAGTTTTAGAATTTTGTTTTTCTTTCTTTCTTTTTTTTTTTTTTTTTGAGACAAGGGTCTCACTCTGTTGACAGGCTAGAGTGCTGTGGCGTCTGCCTAGCTCACAGTAACCTCAAATTCCTGTGTTCAAGTGAGCCTTCTGCCTCAACCTTTGGAGTAGGCGGGACTACAGACAGACACCTCCCACAAAGCCTAGCTAATTTTTCTGTTTTTAGTAGAGATGTAGTATTTCTCTTGCTCAAGCTGATCTCTTATCTCCTGAGCTCAAACAGTCCTTCTGCTTTGGCCTCCCAGAGTGCTAGGATGAGCTCATAGTTTGCTCATTAGTTGATGCAATGTGTAATATAAGAAGAAGGGCTAAAGGCACTCATGCATACATAAAATGTTTTGTGCTAGAGGGGCAAAATGGACCTTTCTCTTTCATTTAATAGGTGAAATCTGTGTGCTTGTGTGTGTATGTGTGTGAGACAAAGAGTGTATGAGAGAGAGAGTGAGAGAGAGCAGGAGATGTATAAACATCTTGGTCTTAGAATTGCAGTGTGTGTTACTAAACTAATTATGTACATTGTTTAATCTGTTGCTATTCTGACACAACAGTATTGTTTGAGCTTACTCTGCTTCAGATTTTTCTTTACTAATTTCCGTGCCTTTGTCTTTTATTCCATCTCTCCTATGAATACTTCTACTTCCTGTGGTTTCATCATGTTCTTCTGTGTTCTTACCCTGGGTCTTAGATGACATCTAGAACTTTTCACTATATTTTCTTTTATTTAGCAGAAGTACAATTAATATCCTGTAAAGTTAGATGGTCATGTATTCTGGGTACTTGTGCATGGTCGAGTGAGTATTAACAAGATGTTCAATAAATAATCAGATGACTTAAAGTCTTTAACCAGTAAGAAATTTGGTTGTAGAAATTTGAATAATATGCTGTGATTAAAAGAGTTTTAATTTTAATGTAAATCTTTATCTCACTAATTGTGATTATTATAAGTGGTTCTCATCCTCAGATGGCCTATAAACAGTTGATCCAAGACTGAAACTTCATTCTTTGGCTTCCTGCTGCTTTATGTGATTTGTGGAATTGCAAGGAAAATAATTAAAGGAAAAGATAATCTAAAGTGGGAAATATATGAGAGAGAAGAATTTTATTTATTAATTTTTTATACACTGAGGCTTAGGAGTTAGAATAGTAATTTTTTTTGTTTTGCTTTTTTTGAAGACAGGGTCTCACTGTGTTACCCAGGCTGGAGTGCAGTAGCCAGATGATAGCTCACTATAACTTTCAACTTCTGGGCTCAGTGATCCACCAACGTCAGTCTCTCTAATAGCTGGAGTACTGGCACATGCCACCTCACCTAGCTAATTTCTAAAACTTTTTGAAGAGGTAGGGTCTGGCTGTGTTGCCCAGATTGGTCTATAACTCCTGGACTCAAGGGATCCTCCTGCTTTGGCTTGCCAGGATTATAAGCATGAACCATCTGGCCCAGCCAGAAGTTGGACTAGTAACATTCTTTAATGTTATTTCTTACAAGTTTTTAACCTATCTGTCTATAATGCTGGTCTGTGAAAGCTATAAAAATTTAAACATAACTGTTGCCAGAAAACATAGCATAGACAGGTGCTAAAGACATAGGTAATGTATTTTTTTCCTCTAAACAGTTTCCCAGTTGGTTATAATAACTAGAGTCCTTTGGTATGTGCTTTTAAAAAAAAATGTATGTTATGTAATCCAAAAATATTCTTTGTTGCTTCCTCAGATTTGAAAGAGGTTTAGTACCCACAGGGCTTTTTAAATATGGAGTCATTGCTTCATTGTAGGGAAGGAAGATGTATAAAAAGGGTATATAGAAAGAAGCCATTTTAAACTCTTAATATAGAGATTCTCATACATTTCCGTTTGTTGCTTGTGTTTTAGTCAGTACTTCTTAATGTACTTGTATTACAATTGTTCTTTTTATTTACATAATATATAGTACAACATTAAGTACATATATGCCAAATAATAGTACATATAATGCAATCTATGCCAAAGATTAAGTAATCTTGATAACCTTTCTTAGCTCTAAGGATTTTTTCATGTTTTAAATTTGCTTAACAAATAAGAAATATTGTACGTACTTAATCAGAAGCTCTGATTTTTGACTAATGCCTTGTCTGGATTTTTCTGTTTATCTAATGGGTACCAAGAAATAAAACTTCTTGTTCGTTTTTATTTTTAAAGAATATTGATAACTTGATGACCCCAGAAGGAGTTGGCCTTACCACTGCCTTACGTGTTCTCTGTAATGTGGCATGCCCACCACCTCCTGTTGAAGGTAGCGTGGCTACTCTACCTTTAAAAACTGCTATTCTTTAAGCCTAGTATAAATATCATTTATTAACTATTCAAAATTCTTAACCATTATTAACATGTAAGTAATTAGTATTTTCTTCTTTTACATAAAGGTCAGCAGAAAGATCTGAAATGGAATCTTGCTGTTATTCAGCTTTTTTCCGCTGAAGGAATGGACACCTTTATTCGAGTTCTGCAAAAATTGAACAGTATTCTGACTCAGCCTTGGAGGCTCCATGTCAACATGGGGACTACCCTTCACAGAGTTACTACTATTTCAATGGCTCGCTGCACACTCGCTCTTCTTAAAACTATGTTAACGGAACTCCTGAGAGGTGGATCCTTTGAGTTTAAGGACATCCGTGTTCCTTCAGCACTTGTTACTTTACATATGCTCCTGTGCTCTATCCCCCTCTCAGGTCGTTTGGATAGTGATGAACAGAAAATTCAGAATGACATCATTGATATTTTACTGACTTTTACACAAGGAGTTAATGAAAAGCTTACAATTTCAGAAGAGACTCTGGCCAATAATACTTGGTCTTTAATGTTAAAAGAAGTTCTTTCTTCAATCTTGAAGGTTCCTGAAGGATTTTTTTCTGGACTCATACTTCTTTCAGAGCTGCTGCCTCTTCCATTGCCCATGCAAACAACTCAGGTATCACTTCCATATAACATGCATCTTATAAATGACTGCAATAACACTTTTTAAAAAGCCAGTGATTTTGTTAAAAAACAAAAACAAACCCTCATCTCCTTCCCCCCAAAAAGACATAAAATAACTGAATGAGGGAGAGATAAAACTGAAGCAAGTTGGTCATTGAGGAAATATGAGGGTAATATTTTACTTAAATTTTTGTTAAAGTGAGTTTTATTATGCTGTTATGTACAATTGTACTTACATTTTCCTGTTATTTTAAATCCCCTTTCCTCCCTTTATCATGTGTTAGAATTTGTCAATAACTAGGTTACTTCACCAATGGACTCTACTCAACTGACTGCTAACCTGAGAACGATAAGATCTCTTAGACTCATTATTCAAGCAAATGTTTAATTGTATAATAGAAAATTAAATGTTTTAAGCATGTAGTAAAGATGTTCTTTTCATAACAGTTCTTCCTGAACAGTTTTTGTGAGTATAAATAAATATAAAAATCTACGTACACACACATTATACTTTTTTAACAGGTTATTGAGCCACATGATATATCAGTGGCACTCAACACCCGAAAATTGTGGAGCATGCACCTTCATGTTCAAGCAAAGTTGCTCCAAGAAATAGTTCGCTCTTTCTCTGGCACAACCTGCCAGCCCATTCAACATATGTTACGGCGTATTTGTGTTCAATTGTGTGACCTTGCCTCACCAACTGCACTTCTGATTATGAGAACTGTGTTGGATTTGATTGTAGAAGACTTGCAAAGGTATTTTCATTTTGCATTAAAAATTTTTCCTCAAGTTATTTTTGACACATACTTTTTTATTCATTTACAATTTGGAAAACTAAGGTTTGGAATGACCAGTGCTACATATACATATAAACATACACACATACATAAATATGCACATATATGTATATATGAAGATTGTTTTTAATTAGAAAGTTTTAGATTTCACCATTTCATGTACAAGATACCTTGAAGGTCTTGCTTTTGGGCTTTTGGAAGGTGAATTATAAAGAAGCATTCTGATTTAAGAAAAAAACCTGACTTTATAAAAATTTTCAGTAATTGTAAAATGCCAGAGAAGTTCTCATTATGTTTAAGGTGTGAAATGCTTTATACAAAATTTGTGTGAGTTGATAGGTATTGACAAATAAATATTAGATAAGCAATGTCTTAAAATCAAGAACTAGTTTACTAAATATGTTGATTTTATTTCAGCACTTCAGAAGATAAAGAAAAACAATATACTAGCCAAACCACCAGGTTGCTTGCTCTTCTTGATGCTCTGGCTTCACACAAAGCTTGTAAATTAGCTATTTTGCATCTAATTAATGGAACTATTAAAGGTGATGAAAAATATGCAGAGATATTCCAGGATCTTTTAGCTTTGGTGCGGTCTCCTGGAGACAGTGTCATTCGCCAACAGTGTGTTGAATATATCACATCCATTTTGCAGTCCCTCTGTGATCAGGTAATTATAGTTATTTTATATAGTCTATGTGTGTGTTTAATTACCTCTGGATGTAAATCAGCGGTTCTCAACCTGTGGGGCGCAACCCACAGCCACAGGAACTGTACTAAAGGTCCGTGGCATTAGGAAGGTTGAGAACCACTGATGTAAATCTTGGTTGTGAGTGAAGACCTCTCCCCTGTTTTATTATGCCTGCTGTTGTTCAGGGAGATAAACTTGACAAGTGAACCAACAGTAAATTGTTCAGTGCTTCATAGCTTTCCTTGGTATTTAGTATTATATACTTCCTGGGTTTCTTTGAAGAACTTTTTCCTTTCCTTTATAAGGTCACAGTCTTGGGTAATTGTCTTGTGAGCTACTATTTCTATATTTTTAGGGTCGATTTTGTCTATTATGTTCATTTTCTTCCCCATTATATTACATACCAAATCATTCTTGAATTTTTATCTCTGTGATTGATTGAATTAATATGTTTGCTTGTTAGGGCAACTTTTGAAAGCGTCATAGGCTACTGTAGTTTTCATGTGTGTTTCAGATTACGGTACCTGTAGGTGTTGGCTAAAAGAAGTAGTATTTTTTCCTGTTGTTCGTATTATTTCCTGTTGTCTGTATTATTTCCTGTTGTCTAAACTTTTATAGTTTCATGAGTTAATGAAAATAGTTTTAACTTCTGAAGCCCATTCTGATTGGTATCTTTGGAAAAGATATCTATGACTAATATCATTTTAGCTTGCTAGAATGATCCGGTTAACTGGTCATGAAATGTGATTTTTTTTTTCACATAGTCTTTTTACTAGAATCCCATGTTGGGTGATTATCTTTTCCTGGCTTAAGAAAAATTCAGTCTGGTTACATTTAAGGTTCAAGTCAAGAAAGAACATTTTTTTGTGTGACTTGTTTTCACAAAAAGAGAACATAGTAGGCTCGGCGGCGCCTGTGGCTCAAGTGGCTAAGGCTCCAGCCACATGACAGCTGAGCTGGCGGGTTTGAATCTAGCCTAGCCCGCCAAAACAGCAATGACAGCTGCAACCAAAAAATAGCTGTGCATTGTGGCCAGTGCCTATAGTCCCAGCTACTTGGGAGGCAGAGGCAGGATAATCACTTGAGCCTAGGAGTTGGAGGTTGCTGTGAGCTGTGATGCCACGGCACTCTACCTAGGACAACAGCTTAAGGCTCTGTCTCAAAAAAAAAAAAAAAAAAAAAGAGAGAACATAGTAGGAGATAACTTTGGACGTGATAGCATTTTTAAATCCTTTTATCTCAAAGGGTCCACTTGGTTGATATGAGCTTTATAATAATTTTTGTTCATTTGTTTGTTTGTTTGTTGTTACTGTAGTTGTCGTTGTTTGGTAGGCCTGGGCTGGCTTCAAACCTGCCAGCTCCGGTGTATGTGGCTGGCGCCCTAGCCACTAAGCTACGAGAGCCATGCTTTTATAATCATTTCGGATTGCATGAGTACACTGACTAGCACTGTAGAATCCTGGCTGCCCTTATCACACAAACCTTATTGATGGCTTTAGTTTGTTACATTTGCCTTCTGATTCAAGCTTTGTTCTATAGTTTTAAACAAAGTTGGATACTGGTTTACAGCATGTGAAGTGATTACAGGTGGCAAAATGTACCCTAAAACACACTCCCAAATGCTATGGTAAAATGCAGTTTACTTCTATAAAAATAGCCATGGGAATTTTTAGTTATTAGCTAAGCTTGCTTAGCATCAGAAAAACTGAATGGGCTCGGCACCTGTGGCTCAAGTGGCTAAGGCACCAGCCAAGTACACCTGAGCTGACGGGTTCGAATCCAGCCAAGCCCCACCAAACAACAATGATGGCTGCAACCAAAAAAAAAAAATAGCCAGGTGTTGTGGCAGGCACCTATAGTCCCAGCTACTTGGGAGGCAGAGGCAGGAGATTCGCTTGAGCCCAGGAGTTGGAGGTTGCTGTTAGCTGTGATGCCATAGCACTCTACCCAGGGGGACAGCTTGAGTCTCTGTCTCAAAAAAAAAGAAAAGAAAAGAAAAACTGAATGTTAGAAGTATATGAGAAATAGAGGGAAATATAAATATTTGATTAGAAGACTGTGCTTGCTTAAAAGTTTGTTGCTGGCTCGACACCTGTGGCTCAAGTGGCTAAGGTGCCAGCCACGTACAGCCAAAGTGGTGGGTTCGAATCCAGCCCAGGCCCGCCAAAACAACAATGACGGCTGCAACCAAAAAGTAGCTGGGTGTTGTGGCGGGTGCCTGTGGTCTCAGCTACTCGGGAGGCTGAGGCAGGAGACTCGCTTGAGCCCAGGAGTTGGAGGTTAGTATGAGCTGTGACACCACAGCACTCTACCCAGGGGGACAGCTTGAGGCTCTGTCTCAAAAAAAAAAAAAAAAATTGTTGCTTATGAGATTTTAAATTCCAATATTGTCATGTGTGGTGGCTCATTCTCATAATCCCAGAACTTTGGGAGGCAGAGGTGGGTATATTGCTAGAGGCCAGAAGTTCAAGACCATGCTGGGCAACATAGTGAGACCCCCATCACTACAAAACCATTTAAAAATTAATTGGGTGTGATGGTGTGTACCTGTAGTCCCGGTACTCTGGAGGCTGATGTAGAGGATCACTTGAGCCCAGGAAGGCTATAGTGAGCTGTTATTTCACCTCTGCTTTCCTCCCTAGGTGATTAAGCAAGACCTTCGTTTCTTTAAAAAAAAAAACAAAATTAAAATATTGGTTGTGTTTACTAAACTTTATTTCTCTGAGTAGTTTCTTTCTAAGTCCAAAAGACAGAAATAATAAATAATGCAGTGATTTAACTACTTTAATACCAAAATGTTTTTTTGGTTGGGAGCCACTTTGTTGTTCTAGGCTAGAGTGCCATGGCATCAACCTAGCTCATAGCAACCTCAAACTTCTGGACGGTCGTGCCTCAGCCTCCTGAGTAGATGGGAATACAGGCACCCCACTCCCACCTCGCGCACATGTGTGCCCACATACAAACACGTTGTACAAATTTTTCTGTTTTTGGTAGAGACGGAGTCTCACTTTTGGTCAGACTGATCTTAAACTTTGCCACTGTCCCTGGCCAAAATATTTTTTTTTTATTTAACTGTTTGAAAATAGAAACTATACTCATTCCAATACAGAAAGAATATTTTTTTAATTTTAGAGTAAAAATAACATAAACTTATTTTTAAAAAATACTTAAGTCTTTATTTCTTTAGGTGTGTATTATTTTCTTTGTTTTTTTTTTTGAGACTGAGTCTTACTTTGTCCCTTGGTAGAGTGCTGTGGCGTCACAGCTCACAGCAACCTTAAACTCTGAGCTTAAAGTATTCTCTTGTCTTAGCCTCCCAAGTAGCTGGGACTATAGGTACCTGCCACATAGCTTGGCTATTTTTTTGTTGTAGTTGTCATTGTTGTTTGGTAGGCCTGGGCCAGGTTTGAACCCACCAGCTCTGGTGTATGTGGCTGGCACCCTAGCCACTGAGCTACAGGTGCTGAACTTAGATATGTATTCTTGGGTTAACTTTTACAAAGGGGCAAAATGACTCAAGATAAGAAAAATTATTATTATTTTTTGAGACAGTTTCACTATGTCTCCATTAGTAGAGTGCTGTGGCATCATAGCTCAGAGCAACCTCAAACTCTTGGGCTCAAGCGATTCTCTTGCCTCAGCCTCCCAAGTAGCTGGGAATAAAGGCGCCAGCCACAATGCCTGGCCATTTTTTGTTGTAGTTGTTATTGTTATTTAGCTGGCCCCTGGCTGGGTTTGAACCACCAGCCTTGGTATATGTGGCTGGCACTGTAACCACTGTGCTGTGGGTGCCAAGCCAACTCCATTATTCTTTTTTTTCCCTTTCTTGTCTTTTTTTTACAGTTTTTGGCTGGGGCCAGGTTTGAACCTGCCAGTGTCCTCCTCCTTTTAGCCATAGGCGCTGCCCCCACCTCTGTTATTCTTTTTTCTTTTTCTCTTTATTAAATCATAGCTGTGTACATTAATGCAACCATGGACTGTTATTCTTTTTTTTTTTTTTGAGACGGAGCCTCAAGCTATCCCCCTGGGTAGAGTGCCCTGGCATCACAGCTCACAGCAACCTCCAATTCCTGGGCTCAAGCGAGTCTCCTGCCTCTGCCTCCCAAGTAGCTGGGACCATAGGCGTCTGCCACAACGCCCAGCCATTTTTTGGTTGCAGCCATCATTGTTGTTTGGCAGGCCTGGGCTGGGGATTCGAACCTGCTACCTTAGGTGTACGTGGCTGGTGCCTTAGCCGATTGAGCCACAGGCACCGAGCCGACTGTTATTCTTAATGTGTTTGAATATATAGTTGGGATGGGATCATAGCCATAATATTTTAATGAGATAGTTGCTAAATATTAATTGCTATGTATTTCTCAAAGGTGATAATGATTTTACAAATCTATTTTTTCCCTGCTTCTTTCCTCCCCCATAGGACATTGCACTTATTTTGCCAAGTTCTTCTGAAGGTTCTATTTCTGAACTGGAGCAGCTCTCTAATTCTCTACCAAACAAAGAATTGATGGCCTCAATCTGTGACTGTCTATTAGCTACACTAGCTAACCCTGAAAGCAGTTACAATTGTTTACTGACATGTGTCAGAACAATGATGTTTCTTGCAGAGCATGATTATGGATTATTTCATTTAAAAAGGTAATGCTTTGTCTAATATACTCTTAAATTTAATTTTTTCACTATATCACCCTCCTCCCCTAAATTCATTACTTCATACCTGTTGTAGAAAGTTACAGGTACGATTTCTTTTATGAGACATTTTTGTATTTATGGAAAAGATTGATTAGCAGTGAAATGACATGCTTATATGAGACTCTTTGGGCTTGGCGCCCATAGCACAGTGATTATGGTGCCAACCACATGCACTGAGGCTGGTAGCTTCGAACCCAGCCCAGGCCCGCTAAACAACAATAACAACCGCAACAACAACAAAATAGCCGGGCATTGTGGCGGGCACATTGTAGTCCTAGCTATTTGGGAGGCTGAGGCAAGAGAATCACTTAAGCCCAAGAGTTTGAGGTCGCTTTGAGCTGTGAAGCCACCATACTCTACTGAGGGTGACATAGTGAGACTCTGTCTCAAAAAAAATAAATAAATAGAATCTTTGGGATTAAAGATGTAAATTAAATAGATAAATCAATTAATGTGGGTATGATGCAGTATCTAGAAGGAATTCTTAATTGTTTCAGGGCTGCTAATCCATGCTTTAAGGTTTGTTGATGTAATGTTGAACATGCTTTTGGTACAATTGGATACACCCTTAAACTGAAAGAGCTGATTCTGTGTACAGTCGTTTTCTTCATATCAGTGGGAGTTTGCTACCAGGAATACTGACCCCGCTCAGATACCAAAATCCACAGATGCTTAAGTCCCTTATATAAAATAGTGTAGTACTTGCATATAACCTATGTATATTCTCTTATATACTTTAAATTATCTCTAGATTACTTGTAATACCTAATACAAGGTAAGTACTATGTAAGTAGTTATTAATACTGTAATTTTTAAATTTGTATTATTTGATCCCCCCCTTCATTCTGAATGTACTTGTGCTTTTTGTTACGTTGAAAATTATATAATGGTGAAATCAGGGCTTTTAGTGTACCCATGGTTGCATAGTGTACATTGTACTTGATGTACAATTTTTTTTCTTTGAGTCAGAGTCTTGTTCTATTTCTTGAGCTAGGGTGTAGTGGCACCTTCAAAGGTCACTGCAACCTCAGACTTTAAGGCTCAAGTGATCCTCCTGACCCAGCCTCCAAGTAGCTGGGACAACATGTGCCACCATGCCTGGTTTATTTTTTCCATATTTTATGGAGATGTGGTCTTAATATGTTACTTAGGCTGATCTCTTAACTTCTGGCCTCAAGAGATCATTCTGCTTTAACCTTCAGACTGCTGGGATTACAGGCATGAACCACTGCATTCAACCTTGACATGTAATTTTTGATCCCTCATATCGCCTCCAACCTTCCCCTTCTTACTTTCTGTATCCATTGTTCCCCTTTGCAATAACATATGTACCCATCATCTACCTCCCACTTAAAAGTAAGAAACATGTGGTATTTGTTTTTCCATTCCTGAGATACTGAGATGATGGTCTTCACTTCTAGCCAAGTTATTGCAAGAGATACTATTTCATTCCTTTTTATGGCCTATAGTATTCCATCATATTTATACATGTACATATATCTGTATGCACATACACATTATCTACTTTTTTTTTTTTTTTTGAGACAGAGCCTCAAGCTGTCCCCCTGGGTAGAGTGCCATGGCATCAAAGCTCACAGCAACCTTCAACTCCTGGGCTCAAGCGAGTCTCCTGCCTCAGCTTCCCAAGTAGCTGGGACCACAGGT
>CAUYQV010157403.1:0-13141 GCA_963574575.1 Galagoides demidoff | reverse complement strand
TGATGAGAAGAATGTGTATTCAGTTTTGTTAGGATGAAATGTTCTGTAGATGTCTGTTAAATGCAAATGTTGAATGGTTAAGTCTAAAATTTCTTTGCTTAGCTTCTTATTGTAGGATCTATCCAACACTGCCAAAGGAGTATTAAAATCTCCAACTATGATGGAGCTGAGAGAAATAAAGTTGCTCATGTCTATTCTATTAGAGTATCTCTTATAAATTGAGGTGCATTCTGGTTGGGTGCATAAATATCGATGATTGAAATCTCATCATATTGAGTATTACCCTTAACAAATATAAAGTGTCCATCTTTATCCTTGCTTACTTTTGTTGGTTTAAATCCTATTGTATCTTGGGATTCTTGTATGCAACAGATATCTGGCTTGAGTTTTTGTATCCCATCAGCCAGCTTGTGCCTCTTTAGAGGACAATTTAAGCCATGCACATTGATTGCGAATATTGATAAACCTGGTATAATTTTAGGTATCGAGTTTTTCAAAAGTCCAGTGAACATCTTTTATCTTTTTGCCACTGTGGAAATTGGAATTTGATCAAAATTTTCTGTGTGAGTTTACTTCTGTGGTGGAGGGTTGTGCTGGTCATTATGGAGGATAGATCTGAGAATATCCTGGAGGGCTGGTTTAGTTATAGCAAATTTCTTCAACGTGTGAATGTCATTAAAGTATTTAATTTCTCCATCATAAATGAAACTCAATTTAGCTGGATACAGGATCCTGGGTTGAAAGTTATTTTGTTTTAGGAGGTTAAAAGTTGATAACCACCCTCTTCTAGCCTGAAAGGTTTCAGCAGAGAGATCTGCAATCATTCTATATTCTTCCCCCTGTAGGTTATGGTTTTCTTATGTCTAGCTGCTTTCAGAATTTTCTCTTTCATAATAACTTTAGTGAAGTTAATTATGATGTGCCTGGTGGATGTCTTGTTTGAGTTGAGTCATGCTTGGGTTCTGAAACTGTCTGCTATCTGAATTTCAGAATCTCTTCAGAATGTCTGGAAAGTTCTCTTTCATAATTTCATGAAGTAGAGCCTCTGTGCTTTGTGAGACCACTTCATCACCTTTAGGTATTCCTATAAGATGAATATTAGTTTTCTTCAAATTATCCCTCGCTCTCTGAGAGAGTGATCCATTTTTGCTCTCCATTTCTCTTCATCCTTGCATGCTTGGTCATGTTCAGAAGCTTTATCTTCAATGTCAGAGATCCTTCTGCCTGCTCCATTCTGTTACTGAGGGATTCTACCATATTTTTCAGGTCTTTGAGGGCTGCAACCTCTGGCCTCAGTGTTTCAAAATCTTTGGTCATTTTATCTTCAAAACTGTTGAATTCTTGAGACATCTTTTGAATAATTTCTTGAGACATTTTTAGAATAATTTCTTGAAATTCTAATTCCCTCCTTTCTTCCATTCTGTTAATCTTATTTGCTATCCAAATTCTGAACTTGATTTCTGACATCTAAGCCATCTGTTTATAGATGGGATCTTCAATTGCATCTGCCCCATCCTTTCTTGGGGGAGTTGATCTATTCTGGTTATTCAAATTACTAGAGTTTTTCTGCTGATTCCTCCCCATGCTGAATTTGCACCACGTGGAGACCGTACCAGAACCGTTCAGTCAGTGGCCTCCACCGGAGAAGATGCTGGCTTCTTCTCGTTGCACAGAGAGGCAGAGCGTGTCTGTCCAGAAGAGCCTCAGGGGTGTGATCCTTATTGTTCCCACTGCTGTGGCTGGTGCTCTTTGCCTTGTGGTACCACCGTTCTAGTATGGTTCCCTTTCAACTGACCATCCTCTCATAGTTCATGGGTGGCTGGCTGGGGATGCTGGGAGTGTACAGCTCTGGCTGTTCTAGGCCCACCCAGTGTGGGTGCCTGGAGCAGGGAACTCCTCTGCCACCACCCACAGGATGCGGGCGGCTCTATCAAACAGTTCTAGGATTGCCTGGAGCCGGAGGACTCCTCCGCCACTTCCCACAGGTCACGCGTGGCTCTAGCAAACAGTTCTGGGCCCACCTGGATCAGGGGACACCTCCGCTGGCCCCCGCCATTTGCACACAGCTCTAGCAAGCAGTTTTGGGCCTGCCTGGAGTGGAGAACTCCTCCACTGCTGTCCACAGGACATGCACAGCTTTAGCAAGCAGTTATGGGCCCGCCCGGAGTGGGGGACTCCTTCACTGGCCCCCGCGGAGTGCATGGGACTCTAGCAAGCAGTTCTGGGCCCACCTGGAGCAAGGGACCCCTCCGCTGCACCCTGTGGGGCATGCCTGGCTCTAGCAAGCAATTATGAGCCTGCTTAGAGCAGTGGACTCCTCTGCCACCACCTGTTGGGTGCACTTGGCTCTAGCAAGCAGATCTAGGCCCGCCAGTGCAGGAACCTGGAGCAAGGACCTCCTCCTCCACCACCTGTGGGATGTGCACAGCTCTAGCAAACAGTTCTGGGCCTGCCCCAAGCAGGGGACTCCTCTGCTTCCCCGAAGTCACTTGCAGCTCTAGCAAGGCATTCTGAACTTTCCCACAGCAGGCAACTCCTCCGCCACATCCTGTGGGGTGCGCCTGGCTCTAGCAAGCAGTTATGGGCCTGCCCAGAGCAGTGGACTCCTCAGCTGCTGCCCACAGTGTGCACACAGCTCTAGCAAGCAGTTCTGGGGCCTCCTGCACAGGTACCTAGAATGGGGGACTCCTCCACCACCGCCCGTGGAATGCACATGGGTCTAGTAGGTCTGTGGCTGCAGTACTGGGACTAGGCACTTGGTTTTGCAGGGGTGGGGGACACTGCTCTTGTGCCCCCCCTCACTGTCTCTGTAGGCAAGGGGAGAAGGGTGGACTGGAAATTCAAAATGGCAGTGAAAACTTTTGTTTGGTTTTTCTGCCAGGTGAGAGAGTGTTTAGAATCTTGGCAGGGTCCCTCTAGGGGAGTAGACCCCTCTCCTGTGGTTCTCTCATGTGGGATGAGGTACTATGTCCTCTCAGTTCACCACTCACTTGTAGAAAACTTACAGGAGCAGACGAGAGAAAACCACAACTTTCTTGGGGGAGAGGATGGATACTTTTCCTTTGGGATGTATTATGTACCTTTATTATTTCCTTTAACTATACAATTTTCAGATTTTTTTTTTTTTGTGGCCTGGGCAGTGTACTATATCCATCTCTTTTGGCAGCATAATAGAGTCCTAAAAAATCTAATATTTCATCTGCATATGTGATATCTTTTTCCCTGAGGTCAGCAAACCACTCTCTTTTCAAATGGTCCAATAAGCATGTACTACTGTGAAAGCATACTAAGAGTCAGTATATATGGTTACATTTTTCTTTCTATCAATTTGTAAAGCTCATGTGACAACAATAAGTTCTACCTTTCGGCCAGATGTTCCTAGTGGTAGAACCTAAGCTACTATGGCATACCCAGCTTTCTGAATTCTTTAGTCCATGAAGTTGTTCTCATCACTAACCATATCTGCATCTGAGTTTTCCAAAGACTGATTACTCAAGTAACACCTGCAGAATAAACTTCCCCAATTATTTGTATATAGTCACGAATCATTTTTTCTATAGTGCTTGGAAATAGGGTGGTTTGGTTTAATGTGGACATCACCTTTAAAAGTTTTATGTTTAGGTTGTACAATAGAGAAACCAGTATTTATCTGATCTCTCAGAAGCAAGCTAATACTCTATTTTTTTGTTTAGGAAGGGACAGCAGGTAATGAGGAATATGCACTGTAAGGGATCACAGGTAGTGGGCACTGCCCAGAGGCAGATTGGCCATCCAGAAGCCACTATATGTAATTGCTTAGAAAAGCATGCAACAAGCTTCCTGTGATAGCCTAAGGTTTGGTTCAGCAACTCCAGGATTATACTTTGTCTTTCATATACAAAGACATCAAAGGGCTTTCTTATATCTGGGAAGCCAAGAGCTGGCACTGTTAGAAGTTTTTCTGTTACAATTTGGACCATCTTATGAAATTTTTTAGTCCAATCCAGTGATTCACTATCACTTCCCTTGATGGCCTTATGTAAAGATGATGAGTACGAAATTAGGAATACAGAGAGGACAAAATCTAGATATACTTCAAAATCTTCTCAATCGTCTTCTGGTGGTAAGTATTGCCACTCTTGCCAGAGCCTCTCTTCTGTCTGGCAATAGGTTCCTTTGGCCTCTAGATAGCTCAAAACCTAGGTATTTTGCAGTCATTTGAGAGGTCTGTACCTTTTTCTTTGAAGCTATAGGTCTTCAGTCTGTCAAGAAACTTAAGGTCAGGATTGTATTTGGATCTGAAGTTTCTTTAGTATAACTGGCAATCAGGATATCATCTATGTATTGAAGTAAAATGCCTTAATTTGGTTGTAATTCATTTCAATATTTAGCCAAAGCTTTCCCAAAGACAGTGGGTGCATTTTTGAAACCTTGAGTGAGTACTGTTCCAATATTGTTATTTTACATCAGTCTCTGGATAATGCCATTCAAAAACAAACAACCCTTGGGATCTGCAGTTGGGAGATATGCAGTAGAAAGTGTCCTTTAAATCCAAGAAGTGAATCAGCAAGTCTCCAGACAGGGTGGTAAGCAAAGTTTCTCCAGTAGTGAGATATCCCCTATAATTTGATTAATGGTGCTTAAGTCCTGCACAAAGTGATTTGTTTAGTCCTTGGCTTTTACACTGGCAAAATGGGAGTATTACAGAGAAACTGGTAGAGGTAATAAGCTAGTAATCAAGAAATGTAGCTATTAGAGGTTTTGTGGTCTCCCTTGCATGACTCTTTAGGGAATATTGTTTTAAATTGGGAACTCTTACATCAGGGTGAAGCTTTACCTGTATTGAATCAGCAGTCTGGGCTATTCTAGGCCTCCCAGCAGCTCATACTTCTGTCTTCCTTTCATAGGACCTCTTCAGGAATCTCAACAAATTACTCTATTTGTAGTAAGACAGCAAGGAGTACACAGGCTTGCTCAGGAGGCACTGTACTTTTCCCAGTGAAAAGGTTACTTATGCATTTTATTTTGCTGACAGATATCATCCCAACAGAAGTATAGGACATTCAGACTATGTTTGAAATAGGTTTATCCAGAGACTAATGTAAAATAACAATATTTGAACAGTATTGTGCATATCAGGAACAGCTGATATCTGTTGACAAAATAAAATGCAGAAGTAAACTTTTCATTGGGAAAAGTATGATGCCTCCTGAGCAAGCCTATGCTATCCACACTGTCTTACTGCAACTAGAGTACTTTGTTGAAATTCCTAAAGAGGTCCTGTGAAAGGAAGATGGAAGTATGAGCTGCTAGGAGGCCTGGAACAGCTAGCTAAAGGAAAGGCTTGTGGGAAGTTTTCTCGGATACACCAGTAATGACCATGGTCTTCAGGGATAGGAGCCTTGTCTGGTATTTAGTAATAAATTAGAAAGTCTATGAGTCTCTTTCCCATAGCAATGGTTCCCCTGGGTTTCTTGTGGAAAATATCAGTGGAGCTAATAGAATGTAGAAGTGTCCTCAGGTCCTGTCATTCCTGGTCCCTATCACCAAACTGTGGTATCTGGTGGGCTGATTTTCTGGGATTTTATTCCTCCATGCACCAGGGATGATTAGGACCTCTGGTTTCCAATTTCTTGTTTGCAGTATGCATACTGTTACGCCCCCAGCTTTTCTCCAGTAAATTTTCATGTATTCCCGCTGACTGTGGCCAAGAGTTGCAGCAAGCAGCACAGCTTGTTGTCTCACGTCATTCTTTTTGCCATTCCTGGACTTAGCAGTAGTTGTTAAATACCTTAAAGACAATCTTGATCAATTGAAACATTGGCATCCCTGACCCCCTCCTTTCTGTTTTTTATAGGTTTTTTTCCTTACATCAGGAACACTTGGATGAAAGTCATATTAACCAGTCTCATGTCATCTGGGTGGTCAGGGTCAATGTTTGTATATTGTCTGTAGGCCTCAAAGACTCTTTCAAGAAAGGCAGAGGGATTTTATTTTAGACTCTGTTTTACTTCTTTGTCTTTTTTGGAGACAGGGTCTTACTCTATCACCTGGGCTACAGTGTAGTGTGTAGTGTTGTCATCATAGCTTACTATATCCTTAATTTCCTGGGTTGAGCTCAAGCAATCCTCCTGCCTCAGCCTCCTAAGTAGCTGAGATTATAGGCACATGCCACCACACCCAGCTGATTTTTCCATTTTTTGTAGAAATGGGGTGTCACTATTTTCCTCAGGCTAGTCTCAAACTTCTGGCTTCAAGTTATCCTCCCACCTCAGCCTCTGAAAGTGTTAGGATTACAAGTGTGAGCCACTATACCTGGCCTGTTGTACTTCCTAAATTTTATTTAGACTTTTCAGTTTTGGGACCCCCTTCTGCATTCCAGTTATTAAACATTTTTTGTAATGATTTAATTTTGCCTGGTCTCTCAGTCTGGCTCTATCCCTGTTATGGGCTATGATGCTGGATTCCTGACTTTATTATTAGATTATTAGGTTGTAACTTGTGTGACCTCTGAGCATCCTGATTAGCCTTTCACAGTACCATACTATGTTCCTCTGGAGAGAGGAGGGTGTTCATGAGAGCCGTCAGCCCAAGTGGAGTTATTATAGCAAAGATGGATATAAATACACTTTTCTTCTTTTGGGAATCATCCCAATAGGCAGGCATGTTTTATTTCTAGTTGTACAAATCTGAAGTTGAAAAAGGAAATCCTTGGGGCTGGCCCTGCTCGTTGAAGCCTGTAGAAAGTTGTTTCAGCAGTAACTGCCCTGCCTGAAGGTGTGCGCTCCCTAGGCTGAATTTGGTACCCTGACAGTTACGTGAAGGGGAGATAATTCCTTACTGACCAGTACATAAAGGGGGTATGAAGCTGAGCCAACAGTTTTAGGGTTAGAGTTATTATGTCCTCCAAAATAATCTTCAATGGCACTCCCAGAATATGGAGGAGGCACTGTAGGAGATTGCATATGAGAAAGGATAAGATGATCAACTGATCTGGATTCTGTAAGGACCGTTTCCCCTGCCCACCTCCCCCCTGTGGATCCTCCCTTTGAAGCATGATCTTGCATCTCCTTTGTAAATTTTTACTCTGATACAAATACGTAAAAGATCATACGTATGGGCTTTCATCCTTTTTTCCCTCTTTCTTACAGATCTAACTGCAAAATAGTTTTATAGGTTAGAGACCCATTTGGGGGCCATTTTTCCTCTGATTTTGACAAATACTGAGGCCATGCAGTATTCAGGAAAAAAACATTTTCTCCTTTTTATTGGAATCTAACTAAACACTGCCCAATTTTAGGGAATATTACAGTTAGGTAATCCTATTGACATTCCCCATTTTACACAGAGGCTTATTTGAGATGACTGGAGAAGATCTGCACTAGAGAGGTGTTTTGAATCTAAGGTGTAGCGCTTATTAGGTTCCCTTCCCAGAGAATCACCAATGGATTGGATATCCCTCTGTCATGTCTCAGGGGGTCCCAAACACTGGGCAGTGTTGGGCTGCTCCAGATGTTTGGGCAACCAGGTCCCTTACATGTACCTTCCAGATAAACTGTTGAATTTCCCTTTAATCTGGGAATGGAGTATGTTATTCTAGTGGGATTTCCTATAAGGCTGTTTCACATGATAGGCAATAAAAGCTCAATACCCCTGATGGGCTTGTAGTCACCTAGGAACATCCTAAGAGGGCTGACAGGGGCAATGTTGCCTATCTTTGGAGTCCAAGAATAATTTAAATAATTTTCATTTAAATAATTCTCTCACTAGACTATTGCTGTGACCATAAGAGTTTGCAACCTCCATCAAGTCAAATTTTGTTACACAGGTCAAAGACACAAACACACAGATAAACAAAAACCAGAACCAAACCATATTTAGTACCACAGAAGTTGTGGCCCAATTCAGCACTCTAATCTGATGAAATTCCCTTGGGTAGAACTCTAACCCACAATCCTTATGATGAGACCAAGGGCAATTTCAGGTATAAATGTAGATTAACAAGGTACTCACCCTCAAAGACATCTGACCTAGAAGCAGTTTCTTTCCTTGAAAGAGAAGATCACACTAAGGAGTCCGAATTGCTGTGGTGGAGAAGTAGCAATGCTACAGCCAACCCTCTAGACCAGAATTTCTGACCTTTTTTTTTTTCTCTCATGGCACACTTGGACCTATAGTTAAACTTCCACAGAACACCTAAATTATGTTGATCAAAAGAAAGAAAGAAAAAAAGAATAAACTAACTGTTATTTGAATTTCTTTCAAAAATAATTTAATTAATAATATTTAAAATTTTCATGGCACACCTAAGATCCTCTCAAGGTACACCGGTTGAAAGTCTCTGTTCTAGACAAATTCATCTAGGTGGTGACTTTCAGGGTCAGGGAAGGCTCTGCACCCTCCCCCAAGGGGCCACAGTGCCACAGGCAGGCTTTGGTCTCTTCGTGGTAAAGGGCCATTGTCACCAGGCAGTGGGCTCCCTGATACACATAGATGTCAATACCATGGCACCAGCTTTTGAGAAAAGAAAAAGCTTTCTTATAAGATTGACTTGCCAAGAGAGGGAAGGCAATGCTAACATCTGTCTACTCAAGTTGAAGTAGGGGGGCAGGTTTTATAGACAGAGGGAGATAGGAAAATGTAATGAGGCATGATCTGATTGTGCTCTGCAGACAGGCAGTACCAAGTCCTTGGCTCTTAAATTCATACTGCAACAAAATAGAGCATCCCTCACTTCTTAATTTGGTCCATCCTCCTTGGTCTGGATATTTAGTTTCCACAGGCGCTTGACTTTTTCTTTTCAGGCTGCTCTGTGGTAACTAACTGGGCATGGTTGCTTCATCTGCACATACTATTAACATTACATGACTTAAATCCTGGGATGTCCATTGTGGCTACAATACCTTCATATTCTCTTTTTTTATGCTTTTAGTTACCTCGTTATGAATCCTTCACTAAATCCTCTATATTCAAGTAATTAGAGTGGTTTCTGCCTCCTGTTTGAATTCTGGTTGTTATAATATGTATAAATCTATTTTCAAGAAAGTTTTTAACTTTCTTACTCTAAGTATTTACATTCAGGCTTATAGAAACAATCATAGGTATGTCTTCCAGCCTACTCTAAAATAACTAGTAACAGAAAATATAGCAATTTCTAGGCAGTACTCTTGAAAGTAACATTTTAAAAGTTATTCTTTGGATATTGAAATGCAAGTAAGTTCTACCCCAGAAGTTCTAACCCAAAAGAAACTTACTATCTCTTTTCTTCCAGTATTTTAAACTGGAACATGTATGCACCAGCCTAATTTGAGTTTAGAGGGATGTTCATGCATGTTAGAGCATTTTCTTTGGCCCAAACTTTACAAACTCCACTCTTCACTGTATTCTTATCATCACAAAGCATTTCTCTACCATTCAATAGGCAAAAAAGTCCAAACTCACCATGATCAAAGGTGAGAAATGGGGGAGTGAAAGGCTAGGGTGAGGAACCAACTTTTATGAAATACTTGCTCTGTTGCAGGTACTGTCTCATGTATCCCTTCTAGCAACCCAATATTGTAGGCACTGATATTTACATTTCACAGGTGAAGACAATGAGGCTTCAAGGCATTAAATAGTTGATATGTTCTGGGGCATGCAATAAGCATCAGATCCAGGATTCAAATCCAGCCTTGCTAGCTTCAAATATCCATATCTTTCCTTTAGAAAACACTACTTGGGACTGGGTGAGGTGGTTCATGCCTATAATCCTAGCACTCTGGGAGGCTGAGGCAGATAGACTGCTTGAGCTCAAGAGTTCAAGACCAGCCTGAGCAATAGCAAGACCCCATCTCTATTAAAAACAGAAAAACTAGCCAGGCACAGTGGCATACAACTGTAGTCCCAGCTACTAAGGAGGCTGAGGCAAGAGGATCATCTGAGCCCAAGAGTTTGAGGTTTCTATGAGCTATGATGCCACAACACTCTACCCAGGGTGACAGAGCAAGATTCTGTCTCAAGGAAAAGAAAACACTACTTTGCATCCACAGGACTCACGTACATAAAGCAAGGACATGTGACTGCTTGCACCTCAGTTCTGATAATGAAGTGCAGTGATATACTACAAACAGTTATGTATTTGCAGATTATACAAGTGGAAGTTCAATAATTTTATATTTGCTCATATGAGGTCCTTTCCCCTTTGCTCTCTTTATATCTTATAGCCCATGATCAGGAAACCAGCTTTCAGAGCATAAAATCTCTCAGAAAAAATTAAGAACAAATAAGATCCCTCTATAGCACGAGCAATCATCTTTTCATATAGTTTTCTAATATTTCTACAATACTGTTCAGCATACAAAGAAGTCTTCCATAAGAATAGCTCTTTAGGGGGGAGGAATTAAGAAATATAGATTTGGACACCAATATTGATATAGACAAACATTCTCTGGAAAATCTTAGAGAGCAAGAGAAAAGTGAAAGGTTGATAAAGACATGTCAGTGCTAAAAATCTGATAAACAAAAATGAAGAAGAGATGGAAAGGACAAAGCCTAATGAGTAAGTCTTTTGTCAGTTCCCCAAACAACAGCCATTTAAAGAAAACTGGTCTTGCATAATAAGAGAATAGACACTATTTCTTAATCTGTAGCTTATTCCACTGCTTGAGTTTCTTTGTTTCAGGGATTCTCTTTAAACATGATCTTATGACTAATTTTTACACTGATATATAAAGATGCAGTAGATCCAATACCATGATGCAAGAAATAATTTCTTTTCACGGTTCCCAGAAAAGATTATTTCTTGCCAATTTGATTTCTCTTAAGCACAATTTCTGTCTCAGGGGACCAGCTTGAGATAAGACTTGAAATAAGCACAGTTTATCCTTAACATTTCTTCCTGCTGTTGTTATGCCTCTTCTTCCATCTAGGTGACCATGGCCCTTAGGCTGCCTTCTGGGTGAGAAGTTGCTGATACAGGGCTCCATCTTCCTCTCCCAGACGCAGTTGGCAGCATTGCCTGCTCCCTGCCTAGGCCACCAAGACTGCTGTGGCTACCCTCTGCCTCGCCCACTGCCGGCCATCATGGCAAATCAAAGGCAACTCAGGACCAGCACTCTTCTCTCAGGGACTAGTCTCAGAGGCAAATGCATAAACTAGTCCTAATACCACTGGCTCTTAATTGAGAAGGCCATATGGGAAGAAATATGAAAGATTAAATTGAAAGGTCACCCCTAAAGAAATAATGCCTTATCAATGGATACTGACTTAAACAAAAATATTAAAATGACAGGTGAAGAATTTTAAACATGAGTTGTAAGCAAATTCACTGAAATACAAAAGAAAATAGAAGCCCAACACAAAGAAAGAAGTCACAAAGACAATGCAGGAAATAAATAAAAAAATTCTAACCCACGGTGACTCATTAAACTCAAAGTGAAAGGATGGAATATTTATTTACTTATAATATTCCATGTAAGCGGAATCCAAAAGAAAGTGGGTCTAGCCATTCTATTAGATAACATAGTCTTCAACACTTAAATCAACAAAAGTAAAAAAGATAAAGATGGTCACTATATAATGGTGAAGGAAATAATTCAACAAGAAATCTTAATAATACTAAATACAGAGAGTGCCAAAAAAATTGTTTATACATTACAGGAAATCAAAAAAAGTATGAAAATTGTAATATTCAAGATATACAAATAACACCTCAAAGAAGTGTTACATTTGAGCAGCTCTTCTAATTGCAGAAGCCAAATATGACTTGAGTATCATAATTTTCACACCATTTTTTCCTTTTTAAAAGTGTGTATTAAAAAATGTGTATAAATTTTTTTGGCACCATCTATATTTATGCACTGAACACAGGAGCACCCAGATTTATAAAGCAAATTCTACTCAATCTAAACAAACTGATCAACAAAAGCACCATAATTGCCAGGGACTTCAATATGCTGTTGCTGGAATTTCTTTCTACAGTAGGTCCTTGGTCTTGGAGATTTGAAGAATGAATCCACAGACCAGAGATCAGTGATAAGATAGGATTTATTAGATAGAAAGTAAGAGAGGAAAGAAAAGGCATGGAGCCTGTGGTGGGAGGTGGGGATGGGAGACCCAAGTGGGAAATCCCCACACAGGTTTTTTTGTCTAGGGATTTTACACTTTTTAGGGAATTACACTTGGCTAGGACTTGACAGTCTTCAATGTTGATTAGTGACTGAATGAGGGTATTAACAAATGAATGAATTTCCTACAGCTGGGGAGTGGAGGGTGGGAAGTGGCAGGAGATCCACTCCAGAAGAGGCCTAGCTTACCTGAAATCCTGGAAAAACTGCTTTTCTTCTGTCTTACTTGTTCAGAGAATGCAGTTTGGAGAGAAAAAGTCTGATTACTTAGGCCTAGAAAACTGGAGTCATTGTCCAGCCCTGAATGGGGGAAACCTTGTATCAACCCCACTGACAGAACTGAACAGGTCCTCCAACCAGAAAATAAGCAAAGAAGCAACGGATGTAAACAGAACTCTAGAACAAATAGGCTTAACAGACATTAACAGAACAGTCTACCCCAAAACTACTGAATATACTTTCTTCTCATTAGCTCATGAAACATTCTCTAAGATTGATCACATCTCAGGACATGTCTCAAAAAACTTTAAAAAACAGAAATAATACTATGGATCCTCTCACACCATAGCAAAATAAAAGTAGAAATCAATTCCAAGAGAAACACTCATCTCAACACAAAGTCATGGAAACTAAACAACCTATTGCTAAATGATAGTTGAGACAATAAGGAGATAAATGTGGAAATAAAAAGATTCTATGAAGTAAACAATAATGATGGCAGAAGGTATTAAAATCTGTGAGACTCGAAGGAAAGGCAGGACCTAAAATGACCAGACCAGCTGTGTCACATGTAAGTCATCATTGAATTTTGAGAAGCATTCTGAAAACTCTTCATGGACAGAAAACCGATATGATGTGAATCGTCGACGACACAACTATTCAGATGGCTTTGATTCTGGTATTGGACGTCCTAATGGAGGTAACTTTGGAAGGAAAGAAAAAAATGGATGGCGTACACATGGAAGAAATGGTACTGAAAACATAAATCATCGAGGGGGATACCATGGTGGAAGTTCCCGTTCTCGTAGCAGTATTTTCCATTCTGGAAAAAGCCAAGG
>CAUYQV010157402.1:0-113117 GCA_963574575.1 Galagoides demidoff | reverse complement strand
GTACCATGCTTTGGGGCCAGGTTTTGTCAGGTTTCAAGGTAGCTGTCTGTGTCCTAAAATGTTGGGGTTCCAGGCAGCTGCCTGGGTTTTTGGTTCTTAAAGTGTTCTTTCTAAAAATATGGCCAGTGTAAAAATATGGGTGTAAAAATACACCCCAAAGTAATGCAAGCATGAAACAAAGTTTACTTAAGGAAGAGAAAGATAGAATTCTAGAAGAAGGTTTATAAAGTTTGCCATAGACAGTGATTGGACCCCTTTGCCGTGGGAAGTAGGCAAGGAGGCATTGCATATGGTGGGGGTTCTCTTTTACCTTGTCTGAGTTGGGCCTACATTGTGGTTCAGTGGTCATCTTGGGACCAGAGTCTTATTGCACTTGGGGACCTCCCATGAGACTCTCTGAGAGCCCACGGCAGGGTATAGATTACAACGTAGATTTAAGCTAATGACATGATAATTAACTTTAAGGCTGTTCTAGGTCACTTTTAAGACTCCATTATACCTGTTGCTAGGCTAGAGAGTCTTGGCAGACTGGTGAGAGGGTCTCTCCTTCCCAGGTGTGAACAGTCACTTGGGACAAAATTAAGGTGGGCAGCACCAAGATGGGGGCCTGGGTGCCCCGCCTTGTCCTCTTTCAGTTAGTTAGTTTCTGACTAACTGCTTTCTTCCAGATACCATGATCCATGCCATCCAACCAAGTAAAACATTTTTTTCTTTGTTTAAAGATTGCAGGAGAAACAGAGCATATATCAACACACAGTGAAGGACACCTTTAAACCTACAGAAACGGTAGCAGGTGGTGGTTCGGTGGTTCGGCAGGCGGCCTCTAGGGGCAGACAGAGAACAGGGATTTAAATTCTAGTTCAATCATTTCTTTATCATGTAATCTTTTTTGTTTTTTTCAGCTTTTAACTGCCAATGGGCTTTAGTTTCCTTGTCTTCGAAAGGCTGTTAATAATGCCCCTTCTGTTTCTCTCTCTCTCACACACAGGCTGTTGTAAGAATGAATTGAATTAATAGATATAACTTCTTCAGAACCATGCTTGTGAATTGGGCTGGGTGGTTCACACAACAGGAACATATTTCTGGAAGTTTGGAGGTTGGAAATCCAAGATCAAGGTGCTGGCAGGGCTCCAGGCTCGCCGGTGGCCACCCTGTTACCACCTCCTCTGTGTGCCACTTGTCTGGCATCCTTGTGTGTGTTCAAACATCCTCTTCTTTTAAGGACCCAGTCAGATTGGATTAGAATCTGTTCTAACAGTTTCTTTTTAACTTAATCACCTCTTTGAAGACCCTGTCTCCAATACAGTCTGAGGTACTGGGGATTGGAATGTCAACCTATAAAGTCTGGGGGACACAATTCATCCTCTAACAGCCTGGGACAGAGAAGCTGCTCAATGACTATTTTTCTTTGTCAAATCTTTTTGGAGTGGCTGGCATGTGAGACCAGTGCTGCAGGCCACATTTCATTGACGGTGACTGAAATCCTGGCTCCAGAACTCAAACATCAGCTCTGCAGAGTGTGTGCAGGTGTCTGAACAACCGAGCAGGGCTTAGGACGGCTGCTCTTTTGCTCATGATGGAAGCACCTGTGCGGTGTCCAGGTGCTCAGGTGGATCACTGAGGCTCAGGATGGCTCCCGTGGGCCTGGAGGCCTCGCACCAGAGTGGGTGCGGGGGAAGAGAGCTGCAGAGAGGCAGGCACTTCAAGGGGAGCCAGCCATCCTGCTAAGACCCAAAGGGCACCGTTGCCTTCTCCCCATGGTGGAAAGAGAACTGGAAGGCAAATGGGGTGTGAAATGGTAAATGTGAGTGAACTTTAAGCAATTGACACGGCGCTTCTGCTTCATTACCAATTTCATCTTTTCTGCTAGTGAAGCCAGTGAGAATGTTCCCAGTTTCCAATACAGGCTAAGAGGTGAACAGCTTGGATGGCAGGCTCAGGTGGGTTCACCACAGACGTCCGCTGGATGTTCAGGGCCTGCCCTTTGCTTGGTTTGCATCCTTCGTTTAGCTCTGGGGTCAGAGAAAAGGAGAAAGGGTTGGGGACTCCGGAGGGAAAGACCGACCAGCTGCCCACCTCTCAAGCTGGAGCTTGAGAAATTTATTGTCTCCTAGGAGATAAGTGCAGGGTCTGCACTTAGCGCATCCCCAGAGCCTTAAAGCTTTGAATTGTAATTTTAACCCTCCAGAGGTTGTTTTTATCTTTGCACAGTTTGTTCACTGGCTTTCACACATTTGACTGTTGTGGTAGAACAGATTCTTCCAGAAATTATGCACCGATGCTCTCACCCTGCCTTGCAGATTGCACGTTGGATTTGCAAATATCACTGAACCCCGGAAAATTGTGAGCTACGCTGCAGCAGGTGGGGCCTGCCAGGCAACAGCTTGGTTTCAACAGAATTGTTAGGAGTTCCCCCCACGGCAGTACTTGTGCACCGATCTGCGTATTTAGTGTTTACCCCTCACTATTTTAGAAAAGTGAATGAAAAATGAAGCAAAAAAAAAAAAAAAATGAACAAGAAGAAAGACTAATACCAGTGACGAGTTTCACAAAGTCAATGCATTTGGGACAAAGATGAAAACCAAGTGGGGTAGATTTAACCCCAAGGGAATATAAACTAATTAACCATGGGTTTAATTGTGAAAGAAAAGAATAGAAGGAGTAATACAAAACCTGGAAAATAAAACATCAGAAATTGTCAGAATGGGGAGGCGTAATTAGGAATTTTAGAATCTTTTTAAAAAACTCTCTGGGAATGTGTATTTATTATGGTACTTTTATTCCCAACTTCTTTGGCTATTTACTGTCACTAGAATTAGAATTAGGTGCTGTTGGGCACATGGTATTTGGCTGAGGCTAATTTTAATTTACAATCCCAGCCTGAACTATCCTTTAGCAGAATGTCTATTTATTTAAACTGTTAAACATAAGAAAAATAAGTTGCATTCTTCCCCTGGGAGATTGTATACTCACCCAAGAAAATGTAAAGAAACAAAGGCAGGGATAATTTGGCTGATTCGTTCGTTATTACTGTTATAACACTTAACAAACAGAAATCATATGCCTGACCATAATCAAAAAGGCTTTTCCCACAGGTAACAGGCATGACCGAGATCGCAACCTTGGGGGTCTAGATAGGATAATGTCTCTTTTATTCTGCTTAATTGCTGTATGAGCCCTTGCTATACGAGTGAGAAATCTAGAATTTCTTTCTTAGTTTTTCCTTCTTGAATTACTCAAAGTTGCCTGGGGCTTGTGTGGGCTTCTGTCCAACTTCCACTGCTGATTTATTAACTCTCGGAGTTACTTCTCATTATCCCACGGTGTAGCACGTCACTCTGGCCGAGGGGCTGCACGCTCTGAGAGGGGAGTCCCTTTCCCTTCGTGCAAGATCTGACCTCCTCAGGCGGCCACTGTGCCATTTCCAGGCCTTTCCCAGGACACCAGTTGCCACAGGAACATGGGGTTTGGCATCTCTCATTCCCAAACTTACTGTCCCCTTTGCAGTGGAGGAAGGAGGCTGTTTTCTCTTCGGACCTGGCAGCTTTTCTTGCATAAATCTTAGAACTCAAAATGCCTGATTACTCTTTTTTCTGGGTCAATGGCATTACCTGTTCTTATTTCCAAGAAAAACCAAAGAGGGCTCCATTTGACTTGTGTTTCTTGGTCACCCACTCCCAAAGAAACCTACGTTCAGTGACTCAGCATGTCCCAGGTGAGCTGCAGGTATCTTTCTCTTTGGAGCAGAAAAAAACAACCCAACCCAACCCGAGAACATAAATTAGTCTGTGATGGAGATCTGATTTTCTAACTCAACTCAAATTTTGGATCCTGAATCTCATCCAGGCTTGTTATATCCTTCTGAACTTTAGAAATATTGGTTATTAACTTTCTAGCATTTTTTTTTTTTTTTGACTCCTACAGGCTTTCTTTCCTGATGGGTCATTTGTGCCATTTTTCCCCACCTCTCATTTTCAAGCAATGAGAAATATTCAATATGAAATGGAAACATTTCACAGGGATGGGAAGTGGAGGCAAAGAAAAAGCATTTTTTTCTTGTTTCTAGCTCCTGACTTGCTTTTTCATCCTGTTCAACAGAAACGGAAGTGAGTCACCTCGGTTTGTCCCTACGTAGAACATAGGATGTTTTGTGACTCCTGTTTCTGTCTGTCCTTTTTCTTTCTCCCAATTTTTTTTTAATCAGAAGGGAATAATTATTGGTTATAATAAATAAAAGACATAACTGGTATTCACTGTGTTAGTAGATAATTTAGTTGGTGATCTATAGTCACAGGCTTTATATAGCACAAAGATACGTCTGCTTTTAGGCATAGATATCATGGCAAAGGAGGCATAAGATGTGTTTTTTAAATTAATAGCTCATGTTTATATCAGAATAGGAACTAAGTCTCGCCAGATTTTCAGTAGGAGGAAGTCAGATTACATAACGAATAGAGCTTGGATAAATGACTAGCCATTTGGAAAATTATAAAGCTGGCCTCCTAACTGTATTCCTCTCACCAAAATAAATGGCAGATGGATTAAAATTTAAATGTGAAACATGAAATTAGGAGAGTGCTAGAAGAGAAATAAGATAATATCTTTATAATGTAATGATAGGAAAGAAACGTTTCTAAGCGCCACACCGAATTTAGAAATCCTCACGCCCAAGATCAACAGAGCTGACCTCATTCCAGCGGTAAATATTTAGGTTCTGAGCATAGATGGTATGTCGGACACTATTTTAGAAGCCTGGGGTATAACAGTGAACAAAACAGAAAAATCTATTTCTTTATGGTTATGCCTCCTTGGGCTCAGGAGGAAAGGTGAGACAGACAACTAACACACAAATGGAATATGGAATATGAAAATATGGTGAGAAATTATTTGCAGAAAAAGTTGAAAATGGTGCTAAGGTTTATACTCCATGTACCTAGATTGCTACCTGACTTTTTCTCTGGGGCGTCTAATGGGGACTTTATGCCAAAAATGTGCAAAGCTGAGCCCCGGATAGTCGGCCCCCAATTCTGTTCTTCCTCTCATTGTCCCATTTTAATAAATGGCAACTCCATCGTTCTACCGGCTGGAGCTAATGTCCTTGGAGTTATCCCTGGATCCTCTTTTTTCCCATGCCCTAGTCTAAACCCTGAACAAATCCGGTCAGTTCTACCTTTAAAATAGCCTCGCGTGAGATGTGGATTACCCCTTATGATCGCCAAGCACCCATGACTTCTCTTCTGGACACTTGTAATCACCTCCTAAGAAGGACTTGCCTGGGCCCCTGTTCTCATACAGCCTCTCACTGCAACGGTTCCCTGTTGGATGACTGTTGTAGGCATCCTGATGTTCCCGCTGCCACACCCTGCCACACCCCAGCTTTCTCCTCACTCCTTTACACGTCATGGTAAGACGGAAACCCTACAATGATTGAAAACGCTCAAATGATTTGCTCCTTTCATTCTCTCTCTGAATTCATTCCTAAGAATCTTCTCATCTTGCACATTCTGTGCCAGCCAGCAGATTTCTGGCTCTTCTTCAACAGCATGTTCTGTCTCAGGGCCTTTGCACATGCTGTTCCTTCTCTGGAACACTTTCTTCCCAACACATGCCCAGCTGCTCCGTTTCTTCTTCCATACTTTTACCCAGAAGTCACCTGCTTGGTGACTTCTCTGACCACCCTGTATGAAATTTCAACTCCTCACCTTGGCACGTTCTGTCCCTCTCTCTGATTATTTTTTCTTGTCAGCACTTACCATTATCTAACAACCTCTCCCTTTTCTTATTCATTTTGTTCATTGTCTGTCTCCAGCTCTATAAAGTCAGCATCATGAATACACTGATGTTTGTTCATTGCCAGGTTCCAGAACAGTGTCTGGCACCTAGAAGTTACTTATTATGTATTAGTTGAATAATTGAATAAATAATGACAGTTTTGATTATCTTAGTGACCTTTAGGAAATTAAAGATACAGTGGCACTCAGAGGAAGTTCAGAGCTGGGACTCCTTGTCTGAGAACACATTTGCAAGAAGTGATCACCAAAGGTTAAATAAAAGCGATGAGATCAGCAACGTGGTCCTACAGGTCAGAAGACGGGAAGGATTAAATGGCAAGGGGGCAGGAAAGAGATCACAGGGCGGCCAACCTGAGGGTCTGGAGGAAAAGGACTGTGAAGATCTAATCTCAAGTTTTCCATTTGCTGGCAGAGTGATCTCAGGTAAACAAACTGACCTCTCTGAGCTTCATTCTGCCCATCTGTAAATTAGGGAGCAGAGGTGTTAGGGGCACATGATTTTCAAGACTGAATCCAGGTTTTTTGTTTTTGTTTTTAATAGTAAATGCCTTTATTTAAAGATTCTGGGAAATGAGTTACTTTTAACTGACATACATGCTAATATGATGATCTCAGTTGCTAGAGGTGCAGATTGGTTAATAGGCACGGACTTGTTCTAGCGGGTATGGGCTCCACGGGTCTCACTACTGCCATGTTGCCTCCCATATGCAAGCTGTCCCTGTCACCTGCGGTACTTTCATGTTAAGTTCCTTTGTACACCTCATTATGGTTCATGCACCAAAAGATACCTAATGTGCCGACAGATACTTCCTTTTGCACCAACTGGCCATTAAATACTATTAAGAACTTATATTCTTACCAGCTCTACTGTGAGCCTTTCCTCCAACTGGCCTGTTACAGCAGGACACCAAATCTATTTTAGTATATCTGCTACTGAAGTGAGCACCTCAGTCGACTTTAAGAGGAGAAACTGCTTAATACAACAGAAAGAGCATGGAGCTGAGAGGCCGGAATCTGGGTCTAAATTCCGTTTCTAAACAAGGATTCATTGGGCAACATGGATGAAGACACTACAAATGGTGCTGGCATATAGAAGGTGTTCAGTAATCATTCACTGAATCTGAACTGACGTTTGAGAATCAGAAGTCCATGTTTTGTGATTATAAGGAGGACTGAAAAGAGGATGTAGCAGGGAAAACTCCTAGGTCATTGGTCTGAACAGACAGTATATTTAAGTGAGATGCTGAAGTCTCTGAATTTGCTGCTAAGGAGTTTGCAGGGACTCTAAGTCCCAGTTTGAAAACGAAGATTAGAAAGTAGATTAAGAGCTTAGGTGCTCAACTTAACGGTGATTTTATTTTATTTATTTTAGAGACAGGGTCTCACTCTGGCTCCCTGGCTAGAGAGCAGTGGCCGCTGATCATAGCTCACTGCATCCTGGAACTCCTGGGCTCCAGTGACCTTCCAGCCTCGACCTCCCAACGCTCTGAGATCACAGGTATGGCCTGTGGTAACTTTTAAAAGGGAGTTGCAAACTGGCTGGGGGGACAGGAAAGACCTATTCTCTTTCCCAGTTGCTTAGGAATTCCTTGGGTGGAGCTGGCTCATGCTTCTCAGCCGCAGCCAGCGCCTTCCCTGTTACCTAGCACCTCGCGCTTCCTGTAACTGCATTCCCAGCTTGGTCAGGAGGCGTTGCTGCAGGCCCCCTCCTGAAGCCGCTGGGCTAAGTAATAACAAGGCAGAAGCAAGAGCTCCTGGCCCTGGCACTGCCCCCTTCTTCCCTCCTTCCTTCCCCTTCTAGGCCAAGGGGGAGAATTTGCTGGGGTGGGGGAGCGGGGGTGTGTCTCCTGCAGCCCTCCCAGATTCCACCCTTCCTCCAGTGTGGGTTTTTCCACATTTGGATATTCCTCTTTTGAGATAAGAATAGGCTTCTTAATAAAAGCAATAAGGCACTGTCAGAAACATCAGATCATGAGGATTTGGGGGTACTTCCCGCTTCCCCCTTTTTGTGGGCTTTACAACCGGGGTGAGGTCAGCACCGACCACCCGTCACCATTTCACATTGCTTAATTAAGAAACAGCTCAGAATTTTCTCCCTATTAGTTTCAGGCAGATTAGGAGGAGAAAATATTTTAACAGATGCTAAAGAGTCTTTCCAACGATTTGAAGATTAGGAGAATGCCTTTTATAGAGCTCCCGAAGTGTTCCCTGGCTGCTTCTGCCAGGGTTGAAAAGAATTTAGTGGCTGAGTACTTTGTGGAAAGCCAAGATTCTCTGACAAAGAACTCCTGGGCAACTACTACTATGGCTCCAGAGAGTTACCGTGAATTAAATTTTATTCTCGTCCTTTATGAGCTACACCAGGCAGTAGGTATTCTTGTCTTACACTGTTGTTAATAAAAGTGCTCGTTCATTAATACACGTGCACCAGCAGGAGCTAGGAACTGGAGTACTCGTGCGAAAACCCAGATATCATATCGTCAACTTTGTAGGAAAAGGCAGGGCAAATCCAATTTGAGTTTGGGGACTGGGTAATTACTGTCTCCATCTGCTAACGCATTCTTTATCTGAACTCAAAGCTCTTATGTGCTTTAAGTGTTTATGGGGCATCTTGCGAGAGAACTGAATAAGGATTCCGTTTTAAACATTACCTTGAAAGCTTTTCAGGATTGCCTTTGTCTAATAACACAACATCACACCTGGCACGATTGCCATCTCTGCAAAGCAAAATCTTTTAATAGTATTTATTAAATACTTTCCAGAGACACATAATCACCGACAGGAGTTGGTGTTGATAGGGAGTCATTAGTCAGCTCAGTCTCCTGTTTTGTGGGAAAGGCTGGCTCAGCAAGAAACACAGAATGAACGAAAGCAACACGAGCACAGCGTCCCTGCAGCCTGACTCCCTTCCCTGACGGCCGGAACACTGCCTTGCCCAGGCGCCACTGCCCGCTAATTTCTGAACTATCTCTAAAATATTTGGCATGAAACATCATGAGCTAAACAAGCAAGAGGTCGCTCCAGGGAGCCTTATGGGGAGAAATGGTATTTACTTTCATGACCGTGGCTTAGGAAATTGCCACATTCCATACTGGGTTAATAAAGGCTTAGGGTGAAGAGGAGAGTGAGCGGCCGCAGCACAGGCCGAGCGAGCAGAGGAAATGCCAGGCGCCTTCTCCTCCTGTCACGGAGCAGAGGGTCAGAGCTTATCTGTGCCCTCTGCTCCTTCCCGCAGCCTCACAGCCCAGAGCGGGCTGGGTCAGGAGAGAATGGTGATTAGGGTAATTCAGCAGCTGGGAAGGTATTTTCTGACAGTTCTGTAGATAATGGAGTGAGATACACAGGGTAATAAACAGAGAGGGTCTGATTATCATTCAGTCCAGAGGTTAGATGATCTCGTCAACAGCCAGCACAGAGCCACTGCAGTTTGTCCTGACATCATCAAGACTTTAAGATTGAAGGAGAACTTCGCTGCTCAGTATTTTATTTGCCCTTGTGTGTTTTGTTGGAGTACAGGGTGTGTGTGTGGTGGGGGTGGGGAGAACAAGTCTCTGTTTGATCAGTTATTCTAACCCACATATATTCATGCACATAGACATAGGGCTTCACACATGTCCTTCTGGGCCGTGTGTGCACCCAGACTCCAGGGCACACACAGGTGCACAATCTTTAAAATCCTGGCAGAGCAGACGCATCTATAAAAATAAGATGATCCCTGGCTATTTTTCACGCCTTTGCTCGAAGTGGAGCCCACACCAGATCATTCCTTCCAGAAGGTAGCCTCATTCCCTGACACTGCTGCCAGCGGCAGTGCTCTGTCTGTTCATTCACCTCTTCAAACAATCATTTTGCATTCCCAGCTCTGGAGAATTCCTGTCTGCTAATTTCTGTTGCGTAGGACCTGAGGTTACTCATCAGCCGTTTTCTCACCTGTCTAATCAGGACAACAATAGTTCTTACCACTTTCGTTTTTACGAATGTTTCATCCTTTCACTAGGAGGAATCAGTGTATAAAAAGGGCTTAGAATGGTTCCTAGGCGTTGTTATCGCTGAGGTTTTGGTGCTATTATTTTTTAGTAAGTGTTATTATTTTCTCCTTGAGCAGAGGGAATATATCTTGATAATTATGAATCTCCTAAAACGTATTTCCCAGTACAGAGCAGTGTGCACTGCCCGGAATAAATTTATGAGTCACACTTAGGTCTCTGGCTGGATTTTCTAAGTCTTGTCCAATATTTCATACTCTGGTAGAAACCTTCATTTCTATTTTGTGGACAATACAAGGGTACACATTTGTGCATACCTGATCCTTAAAGAATATATTTAAGAATAGGTAATCCTGCAGAAAGAGGCCCGAAGTATCCTTTGATGAACTGAGCAATTTAATCAAAGTGTAAGTTCCTTTCTGCCAGTGGCCATCAATCTGAGAGGTATCTTTTTATGTGCTAGGTGTCAGCAGGTGGTGCTTTTTATATCATGCTTTGTTCTCTTTGGAACACATTCTCCCAGATGTTAAGTGGAACAGCACAAGAATTTGATAAATCCAATTGTAGGACTCAATTGGAAAGTGTTGCAAGTACCTTATTAGATGTAATAATGAGTAAGTTTTGTAAATAGCTTTCTATAAATTGGAGTGAATTTATTATCAGGTCTCTGATAACTTCATACCCATCAATACCTTGAATTCTGGCATGTGAGTGGGAGACAAAGAGGTGCAGTTAGATTTAGTGCACAGAAAATTATTGGTGCCACTCAGTGTGGACATCATGGTCCTGTGTAGTAGGGCAGAAGAAAGGCTGAGATTTGCAGGTGGGTGGACCAACACAGAAATCAGGGCCAGGAAGTTGATTGTCCATGGGACTCAAGAACAAAAAAAAATGTTAGCAGGACATTTCCAACAGAGAAACAGCTTAGAACAAGCTAGCAGCAGTTGTTGTGGGATTGCTAAATTTGGCAAATGAAGAAGCCTTGATAACATCCCTCAGAATCAGCAAGTGGAACCAAAATACGACCCCTGAGGCAGCATCAATTGTCAGTGGCTTTATCCACTAACGTATCCAGCAAAATTGGTGAAAAGCAGAAGCGATCAATCACCTGGGATCAAATTCTGAGTGTGGTCCATTTTGAGACGAAAACAGGCTGGTGCCCAGAGCTGGGCCTTGCTGAGTTGGGGTTATGCAGCATATTTGGTGGTGTCAGAGTTGTTTTTGGACTGTCAGTTCTGATCGCAAATATTTTTCAATATAACAAGCAGGCAGAGGAAATTTAAATAGGCAAGTT
Organism: Galagoides demidoff; assembly: GCA_963574575.1. NCBI lineage: Eukaryota > Metazoa > Chordata > Mammalia > Primates > Galagidae > Galagoides > Galagoides demidoff. Next base: position 102,045 of record CAUYQV010157402.1, on the reverse strand, counting down.
AGTGGTGAATAGCATTCCACAGCACTTCCTCAGCTGTCTGGGTATTTTGAAAAATTATTAGTTGTCCTATACATTGGATTGTAAATCATTCATGAGAATAGCCAATATTTATACCTGGGGTGACCACATAGTTTATCCTTCCAGCCGTAGACACTGTGGAGAGTGAAATGGGCTTTGTTAATAATTGTACTAGACAACAGACCTGAGGGCAGTCTCAGAACATGTGGGACGTATAGCCTTCTTGTCTCTACCCAATGAGTGAAGAGTGTTGGATGTATCACAGTTCTTCCCTGATTTCTTGTTTTTTCATTAAATGCTGTTGTTTTCTATTATCTGTAGGGCATCTTCCATTTGAGAGGAGAACTTTGCAGAAATAGTCAGATAAATGTGGGAAACTCATCATGTGTTTCAGTGGTTCGACATTTCCGTTCCTTTCTCTTTCTTCATCTTACTTCTCTCCATGCAAACCTGCGTCACCTCCTCCCTGCTCATGAGGCATAGAATTGCTCCAGAGGGAGAGAGATTCTGGATGTGGGGGATGTATTTATTTTTTTTGTTTCTTAGAGAAAGCCATTTTGTTTGTCCATTTCTCCTGGCTCACGCTCAAATACTAATATATTTCTCAATGTAAAGTTTCCCTTTTCCATTAAAAAAAAGACTCATATGCTCAAAGATAAGCACATGTACAAAACCCAGGCTTATCTGTGGGTGTGTAAAAATAGGCTTTACATGCTAATTCATATGCAATCATTCAAATAACCAAAAACAATAAAATCATTCCCATGTCACTAATAAGCTTTTAATAAACCTCTTTGAGGGAGATTTTTTTGGCCCAATATGATATAATTTCAGGGCATCACATTTTTCACAAGTGGGAAGTCTCAGTATATAATAACTCACAATATATGATTCGGCACCAGAGGTGAATTAGAAGTGTGTTGAGGTCTATCTCATTCATTCTATCAGTCTCAGCTTAGGGACTTGGTTACTGGGTCCCTGAGGCTGAACTGCGGGCTGGATCCTTAAACTAGTAAGACATTAATGGGAACCCAAATGGTTTACATTCAAGTCTTGCTAATTAGGGGAGTAAAGAAGGAATGGAGAGAAGGAACGAAAACAAGGGGAGAGATACTTGTTTCACTGGACAACTACACTGATCTGTGTAACATGGACAGTAACTCCTGCCATACTTCGTGGAGATGTGGTGGAGATTATGAAAGAAAATGAATTTTTTAAAGCTCCCTGTAGGGTGAAATGCTTATGTAGATATAAGGCATATAATGACAAGAAAGAGAAATAAATAAGGTTTTGTAGACAAACCTTTCTCAAACTTTTGAAATTCATCTTTCTGAAATGCCCCAAGAGAGCCTTTTCAAGAAGGACTCAAACTGTAATAAATGTTCCTGATTTTTTCAGGGAGAGGTAATGATGACAACATGCCTATCAAGCAGGAATGAAGTGGAAACCAACTACAAGAGGAGCTTCGACTCTAGAAGAAGAGAGGCCCGCGAGGCCCTAGACTTCAGTAGGTCAGCTGAGCTAACCATCACCAGGACTTTGGGCTGGGTCTTCAGTGTCATAGTATTTATTTATTTATTTATTTATTTTGAGACAGAGCCTTAAGCTGTTGCCCTAGGTAGAGTGCTGTGGCATCACAGCTCACAGCAACCTCCATCTCCTGGGCTCAAGCAATTCTCCAACCTCCACCTCTCAAGTAGCTGGGACTACAGGTGCCTGCCACAACACCTGGCTATTTTTTTTTTTTTTTTGGTTGCAGCCATCATTGTTGTTTGGCAGCCCCGGCTGGATTTGAACCTGCCAGCTCAGGTGTATGTGGCTGGCACCTTAGCCGTTTGAGCCACAGGCACTGAGCCAATGTCATATATATATTTTACAAGATATTTCAATAGTCAATTTTGTCAAGAAAGAAGCTAAACTAGTTGACTGCTTGATAGTTGACTAATTGATGGGCTCTTTTGATTTATACTTCTGTCTTCTTGACCTTAAGAACATTATAGACAAGGTGAATACATGGGAAAGACACCTGGAGTTGGGCCAAGCCCTGTGGATGTATGCTGGAGATAGTGTCCATGCTGAGAGACAGATAAAAAGGAAGGCAGATTGACACGTGGCTCGACCTGGGCATCACATCTCGGTTCACAGTGGCTAGAAGTTCAAAACTACACAAGAACCCAGAATCAGGAGTTTATTTACTTGGGATTTTAATTTTGGAACCATTTCAGACTGGAAGCAACTAAATGACACTACATCTCAGAATTAAGATTTCATATACAGACTCTATTCAAATAAAATCTACTGAGTCTTGTTCTCGGACTCATTGCCGATTTGTACCCCTTGTTGCCCCCTTCTCAGAGCACTCTCGGATAACTCAATTAAGCTTAATTAAAGAACTGGAATTTTTCTGTCCCGTTCTTATAGATTGGGGGGTCGTATCATGGTTTCCTTTGTGTAACTGGGCAAGTTCATTAATCTCATGATGTCTCCTTTTTTTCTAGCATAAAATGGGCGTTGTTACTTTTATGTCATAAAGATGCTATAAAGATGAAGTCAGGAAAGATCTTGGTGTAGATCTTTGTTAAAACATGCTTTAAGATGTTAGTAAGTAACTACCAGTAGGAGTGCTATGTAGGGCCGTCCTGCTAGGGCTCTGGCTTCACCACATGGTATCAGCTTGTCAGCCTCCTTCCGCCCCTGAGCATCTCTCTTACCAGTGTCCAGCTGCACAGTCGTTCCTAGACTGAGACTTTGTATTTGCATTTTCTCTACCTGGACATCTCTGTCCCCAGGTCACCTCATGGCTGTCTCTTTCCCCCTTATTAGTCATAGCTCCACGGCCACCTAGGGAGGCTTGCCTAGACCACCTACTCAAGGGAGAGTGTCTTCCCTAGTCATGCGATCCCATTTCCTGTTTTATTTCTTTGTGGTACCTGTGGAACTGGTGGTGACTGAAGAAATATAAGTTAGAAACAACGAGAAAGAAAGAGACAAGAGACAGAATAGAATTTTCAAAGGTGGGAACTCAGGGGACCACCACCTGTTTGTGGGGTTCCTGCCATGGCTCCTAGTGTCTGTTCCACCCAGCTTTTGTTGGAGGCTATTTGCCCGGTGGGTAAGCTGAGGGAGGGAACAAAGATATCAGCAGTTTCTTTGAGTGAGCATATCAGTTCTTATTTTTATAATCATTAAGTTTAGGGGTCTGAGCAACCTTGAGGTATCCAGAACCTGAGCCTTGAGGTGGGGGGCAGCCTCCTGTCTGAGGTCACACACACAGATTCCTAGGGAGGGGTTAAACTCCAGTAGTTCCCTGTGGAGTAAAACCCCACTGGCATCAATCTCCTCTGAAGAATCAGAGGGAGAGAGGAATTTTCCTTTCATCACTACCACAGACGGTCTTTCTCTGCAATAAGGGATATAAGCCCTCCTACCCATATTTCAGGGCTTAGAGCTATTCCCTTGATCTCTGCCCAAGCCAAATGCAAATCTCCACAATGGGCATCTGCTTTGTCATTTACTGGGCAGAAAATAGCCTAGTTAACGTATCTTTCCAGGTCTTGCCCTAGGCTCTCCTATGGCCATTATTCCTCAGTGTTCACAGACCTAGCAGGGGTGTGTGTAAGCTCTATCCCCAATGTCAGTGTTCTAGGAAAAGCAGGAAACATGCTCAGCTAAGAAATTTAGCAGCAGCTGGTTTAAAGGCAAACTAGCTGACTTTTCTTTGTTCTGACTCACCCAACTTACTTTTCAATTTTTCACTTTTTCTGGGGGTGTTTTCCCCTGCCAAGAATGGGGTCTTTGGTCCCCATTCTGCCTGCACTATGTGAATCATTGTCCATTTGTTTACCTACGTGCTGTTTATAACTGACCAAGAGTGGAAACTTTGCTGTCTTGCTCTTATACCCAAAACTGTGTCCGGCACCTGCTAAGTATTCATTATGTGTCTTCTGAAAGAATGGGCAATTGCCAAAGTCAAATTTTCGTTTTAATTTAAAAAATCCACAGATGCTTATTCTTATTGAAGAGGAGTTTATTCAAGCTAAATATTTTTCTGTTCTCTTGTACCCAGTTTGCGAGTCTTCTTTCTGCTTCTCTCCAATCTTGAGCACTCACAGAGTAAAATGTCTATTTTCTTGCTCTGCCTTCTGCTTTGAGGTATGTAAGAGCACGAGCTCATTAAACAGGCTACACAGTGTTCCTGGCCTAGGTAGGCATCTAATTCCTCCCGGCTTTGCTCTCTGTCCCATTTACAAGCCAACAAAATATGTATGGCCACATGTTGAAAGCACCAAATAGATGTGTTTATGGAATGGAAATGGATCTGCACTAAATCAGTTGTCAATGTTGGCTCAAATAGACTTAAACTTGTGGCTACATCTTTCTAGCTTTCAAGATACAAATAGCACTTCATCCCCACTTGCTATTCTACAAGTTGGATTTTTAAAATCAATGTCATTTTGTTACACATATTCGTGCGTATAGCTTAACTATATCTCACCCAGCCCATTTATCCAAAGAGCTTATTAAAATAAATATTGCTGTTGCCTGATAAAAAGTTGCTTGTGGTTTATTTTTTTCCCCCCAAACCACTTGGATGTTTGTCTTTCCCAACAAATTGGTTTTGGTTTAGTTCCAAATAATATTTGTTACATTCTGCTTTTATAGATGGGGTTATCCTAATGTTCTCTAATTGTTTTTAAAAATCACTTAATAAAAACCAAAATAGTAATCATGTAAGCTAAATTATAGTATTCCTTACAGTTAAATGCTATATTTGTGACACCTTTATTTATATGAGTTCTTTTCTTTAAAAGAGCGTTCTTGAAATAAGCAATGTATTTGTAATAATCATGGTTAACTGCATTGGGGCATGAGTAATTTTCAACTGGTGTTTTTTCACAGCCAGGGAGACGGCCTTTTGAGCGGGGTCTGTACAGAGTAGGAGCTCATTAATATTTGTTAAATTAATCTTTAGCAGGTTATACAATATTTAGCATGCCTCTGAGCATGGCAACATTTCAGAAGTATAAAAATCAATGCAATTGGCTGCACTTAGAAATTACTAGTCTTTTCACACACGACCTCATTTTTCTCACCTATTTATAAGGTATTGACACCAGTGCTCAAGCTATTACATTTTCCTCTGTGAAAAAAACAGTACAAAAGAAGAGAGAGACAGGAATGAATTAAGGAATTATTTATTCCTTAGTGCAGTTAACCATGATTATTTCCATATACATTTGGGAAGCTCTAAAATGTTCTAAAGTTCTAATAGTTCTTGGGTTGAAATGCTAGTGTCCTCAGGTCACTGGCCTTGGTTTCATCTATGGGTTTTGTTTTAGTTGTCTCTCTCTTTTTTTTTTTTTTCCATATGAAAGCTTCTAAAAAGATCTCATGCAAAAAACTTGAAAAAAACTTCGAATTTAGACTATGACAATAATTAAGAAAATGCAGAAAGGGCAATGGTAGATTTTTAAAAACTATTTTAATACAAGATTAATAGCAATTTTCTATCCAAATCAGAAATGAAAAATCTTAACCCAAATTATATTCATTTGACAGTCACATAAAATTTTAGGTTTGATTGGTGCGCACGTTTGTCCTGCACATATATTATGTATATGCACACAGAGACCTCACTATTATGCCATCCTTAGGGGGTCTTTTCACCAAAGTACCTCCTGACAAGGCAACGTCAAAGATTCCAGTAAATACTCAACTTTGAATGAAGTTCAGAACATCCCCATGCTAAGCTGAGTCCATGCTGTAGCAAACCATGATATAGCAAGTCTCCGGAATGCATACAAATCAATGCTCTATTTGTATCAGTTGACCTAAAACTAAACACTGGCCAATGTCTCTTCCAAGGAGGAACACATTGCACATTTATAAGTTATGGTCTCTTTCACTCTTCTGTTGGCAAAGCTAAACTGTCTTTTCTTTTTTGGTCTGTTTTAATTGAAAGTCAGATCTCTTAGTGATTGTAAATGAATTAAGAGTTTAAATTTCCTCAAGATTTGGCTGAGCCAAAACTTGGGTTTGCTGATGCTTCTACCTTTAATCAAGCCACCTGATAATTAGCTTTGCAAAGAGAAGCAATAAAAGAATCACAGCTCAGGAATTTGCTAAGTCGTGTTCCTCCTTGGGGACTTTAGTCGGTGTTCAGTCTCTAGCCAAAACAAGTATGTAATGGCAAAAGAATTAAAGTAGGCTAATGTCTGCAGCAGGGAATAGAACTTAAAAATCAGGGTTCTGCCTCCAATAATGTCTTTGATGTGTTTTGTTTAAAGAATGTTACTTTCATAGTTACTACTGCTTGTCCATGAATAATTGTGTTTTTCAGTGTAGACAATAATAGTTATTTCTATCCCTTACATTTAAAGCAGGTGATATAAGTTACTTAATGCCATCTGGGTAAATCGCTGTAAGGGAGTCAGATTTCTGGTGCTTATGTTCTATGATGGCTATAATCAGAGTAGCAAGTTGGCCTTCATTAAAATGACAGAAGGTCATCACAGCTGTCCTTCAATACAGAACCACAGGCTGAGCTCTTCTTCATGAATTTGCAATTCATTCTTCTCTGCTAGAGACTTTAGCCTCTGTTTAGCTTTTGCTGTAACATATACAAAGTATAATATATACCAATTACAGACGTGTATTTCTGTTAGAAAAATACATATTATAACTAAAGAACATGTAAATAGAGGCACTTCAATAAGCTAAGTGTTTGCAGTTATGAGCGTCACCCACCAATTTCTAGTGTCTAATTTCAGAGCCCATTCCTCTCTATCCATAACAAAAGTTATGATGCGGTTATGGATGTCAGAGCAAATGAGGGCAGGTCATAAAAAATAAAGGGGCATCCCCCATTACTAGGCTGAAATGAGAAAAATTAATTTGGAGAACAAATTTTAAAATCCTTCCTGACCTGGGGTGACTAGATTAAGTGAAATACTTTAGAGACAAAAACAATTTCTCCCTATTATTAAAGTAGTCTGAAAATCATGACAAGGTAGGATGATGACAAAAAGCAAGAAGTACAACTTGAATATTATTTTGACCACATCCATGCAGGGTGACAAATATTGTGGCATCATTAACTGATAGTCATTTCAGCTCTCTGCCTGGCTCATACGCATCACTAAATCTCATCAGTGTGAATAATAGTGAGAACGAAGGTGTTGAAACAAATGAAGCAGGTGTTTATATATGATCTGTGTGTTTAGTGTGTACAGAACATGGGTTCACATTCATTAATATAATGTGTATTCACACACATGCACAGAACCTTTCGGGGGGGGAGAGCACAGGAAAACCAAAACATCCCGATCTATTTCATAAATGGTTAGTGTGCAGAAATGTTTTTGAAAAGAAAAGACTTGGAGTTTAAAGCCATAAAAACAAGTTATTACTTCAAATATTGTGGAATATCAAGGTTGATTTAATTTGTATTGCACCTTAATGACTAGAGAAAGACAATACTGATTGTTGAACATACCATGATGTGAGCGACGTCAATGATTGGTCCTTCATAGAGGTGTTTTCATGTGTAATTGGTGACAAGAAGCCGAAGTTTGGCAGTGAAATGGATGGTTTTCTAGAAGTACATAATGCTGAATCAGATTGTTTATTTCAGAAAGGTTCAAATGAAAAGGATGCCACAAAGTCTTTCAGAATCCTACATTTTATATTTCATTAGGCATAAAGTAGCAATAGATGCTTGTAAATACTTTCTGTTTTGCAAAAGTGCTCAAATATACTTAATACTATTGTGCCGCGTGTGTTCTACTTAAAGTGATGACTAAATCAATAACTAATTTTAATTTTGATGAGAACAGAGATAAAAAACCAGCATTTACGTGTCAATACTGTCAATGAGTTAATTAAAATGTGACTGGCGTATTATGGTGTCTTGAAACGTGACTTTTCCCCATTCTAGATGCAACATAAAAACCAAGAAACACACAGATAGCCAACTGTATTCATAAAGCCCCATTTTGGTTCATTTTGCTTCTCTCTGTCGGGGCAGCATAGGGCCTGGCTTTGGCAGATTTGGGGGATAGGTGAGGCGGTGACTTTAAACTGGCCTGTTAAGTCATTTGTCCAAGTGCCAAGCAGAAATCCTAGCCCCAAGTTGTTGTACATGAAAGCAATGGTTTTTCATGAATAACATTCTCTACAAGTACAGTTTTCATCACCAGTGAAGTCCTCCACACCCATGGTTCAGCCCATGAGCTTGGTATAGTCTGGAGCACCCAGGACAAAAGCACGTTTATGCAAAAAAGGGTGTGCCTTGGCAAACTTTTAATAAATGGACAGTTAGATACGTAGAAAGTTCTCTTTCTTGATTCTGGGTGCTCACAGATCACTGAGGAATCCCTTCTCTGAGCAGCGCAAAACAAGAAGAGCTGGTTGACAAAACATTTTTGTTACAAAGGTGTGTCAACCCTGAGCTTGGAATTAAGAAGTTAAAATCTGTGATTTATATATATAGAGATATAAAAATAGATGATCATACTAAGACTAAAAAAGTGAAAGAAATCTCCATGTCAATACTATCTATCTATTCTTTTGTCTTGACTTTTTGTTGTTGTTGTGAGTTATTTTGTAAGAGAATGCCCTTGTGATGAAGAAACCAACTGACACAAAGCAAATAGTTAAAAATGAAAACTTGTGAATGGATCTACTTGTTTATCAACTCATTATAAGAACTCTTATTTGGGGGAGGGTGATGACCAGAGGGCCAGAAACATTGAGATAATGTCAAAACTATGAAAAAACAGATATTGTGTCACGGAAGATTATTTTCCATTGGGACTCTTGAGAAGGATGAACTGATAAAGGTGTCTGCTAGTAACTGAAGATGAAGGGGGAAAAAAAAACTATGCCAACTGGATACAATGAACAGACATTAAAGGAATTAAGAAAAATGGTGCCATTACTGAAACTGAGATTGGTCCGGGTGAGAGAGTGGTGCTGAGTTGTAATTATTTTTGTTTTTACATTAAAGATAAAATTCTAAATTTAGTATCAATACCTCCAAACCAATTTGGCATCATGTGGTTAGAGTACATGATGACCTCTCCAAGACCATGGTACATTTTCACTACATTTAAAACAAATTCCAAGCTTTCTCCCCATAAGCATTTTATAAACCCAATTTGTCATGGAAAAGCTTACACTGAGAGTTGGCTCTCAATGCCACACTTCTTATAGTGTTAAAGTTCCTTTATTTTTCCCTCTTGTTTGCTTCTTTGTTGAAAATGTAGTTGTCTTGGGATTTAGCTTGCTTTCAAGGAAAATTATTTTCTTTCTACCTTTTTTTTTTTTAATATGGGAAAAAAAAAACTCACAACGTGAGATTCCTTTACTTCTGCAGCATAAAAGCAAATGAAGGTAAGAAAATCTCCTGGTACGAAAGATTTGAGTAAGAATTTTCTCTAGAATAAAACAAGGTCCCCATAGATAGCTGAAGGAAAGAGGAAGCAGTTCAGTCTGGCACCGGTACTCTTTGGGAAAACAAAAAAGGAGGCAGATTGCAGTAACTGCTCTCTTCTCATAGAAAACGGTCAGTTTTTGTGGCATGGTCCATCGTCCAAGAGTGTAAGAAAAGAAGTGAATTGGCCATTCAAATAGCTAAAATGCAGTTTCATCAATCAGAAACCCGAGATTATCTGCACAGCCTCTGCAGGGCCAGTGCAGTGCAGGTGAGAGACCACCAGAGCAGGGAGTGGCCGCGCTGGGCTGCGGAAGAGTCCACTTCTCTCCTGTCAGGATCCACTGCAGGGGCCTCTGTTGTGACAAACTCAAACTCCGTGGGACAGACGTCATCCATGCACCCACTGCCACTTCCTGAGCCACTGGATTCATCACCTGTTGTGGAAAGATTGAAAAAGAAAATCAGATCTCAAATCAGAAACAAGGACAGATAAAGAACCCAATGGATAAGGGCAGGGGCAGCCCCCAACACACCCCAACTGGTTTGTTTTGAGCGGGCAGGTTTGTGATGAGTGGGTGGACTGAATAGAAATACATCCTTGACATGCAGTGTTAATTGGGATCCAAGCTATACAACCCAAGGAATGTGGACCCTGGGTCTGGATGGAGGCCATGACTGCCATATTGTTATTAAGAAGATATTTCTTCTTTTGGCCAATGTTTAAATTACTTAAAGTAATCCTATTCTTTGTTCTTTTTGTACCTCATAACCATTTGTTCTCAGCAAGCTTAGCCAGCCTCTCCCTTTAAATCAGAGGAGGTTGACAAACTACAGCCTGTTGCTTGTTTTTGTATGGCCCATAAGAACCTAAGAATGGTTTTTATATTTTTAAGTGTTCAAAAAAAAATCAAATGGAGAACAATATTTTGTGACACATAAAAAATGTATACAGTCAATCCCCGGGTTATAAACCCAATAGGTTCTGTAGGTTTGTTCTTAAATTAAACTTATATGTAAGTTGGAATAGGTACCTTTACCTATTACCTGTGAGAGCCTCCATTCTTAAATGCGAGTTATAAGTTGGATGTTTGTAACTTGGGGACTACTGCATGTGCAATTCAAATTTCAGTGTCCATACATGAAGTATTTTGGGAACCCAGCCACGCCTGTTCATGTACATATTAACACATTGCACCAACAGTGTGGAGTAGTTGTGACAGAGACAGGATGGACCTCAAAGCCTAACGTGTTTAATATCTGAGCCTTTATGGAAAAGGCTGGTCACTTTTTCCTTGAAATCAATGCCTAGGTACCCAGATGGTATGTCATCTCAGCATGGTGTCTTTTTTCTCTGCCCACTGGCCTTCTTGGTCTGCTCTGTGCCCACTTGGGGATGGTAGAGACTGGGGATAGGCTGTTCATTTCTACATCTCTAAGGCCTTCAGTGGTCCCTGGAATTCAGCAGGTGTTCAATAAACACTTGTTAAATAAATAAATGTATCTTGGGTAGTTTACTCCACTCCTGTCAATTTGTTTGTCTAAACAAATACAGACAATAACAAGTAACCTCCAGGTAGTATGTGAGGACAATTCTATAACACAGGCCACCTCTATGAACAGGCCACCTGCCCAGAGCTGTCACTGATACCTGATGGAAAAAACAGCCAAAGTGACCTAGTGTTTTTCATCTGCTATTTTTATTTAAATGGACTAGTGTGAGCCAGTTAACCACACAGAAGCCCCACTTTCTCACCTGTGAAAATGAGAGTATTAGTATCTATTTCATGGAATTGTTATGAGGAATGTTCCTGGAAGGGCCCAGGAAACTGTAAGCTTTGTAAGAACACTTGCGATCTCTCTCATTTGCTCAATGATTCCAACCAACAGCCCTCAGCTCCTATCTGCTGGCCTTAAGTGGGGATGCCAGGTCAAGCTCCTCCTAAGAGACTAGTGCCCTTTTGACTGCTAGACACTCCTTAGGTAAAGCTGGGTCAATTCAGGGACTGTTCCAAGGCCCTCTTTCATGAAAAGACACACAGTTGGAGAATGAGCATAATTTTTTTTAACAAGCCATTTCAATACCAGAAAAGATCACTTAAATACACTATTCTAGGTTTTCAACATTTTTCCTGATTTATCTTTAATGGCCTTTACAAGGAGGGAAACACTCATTAATTAAATTCAGAGATATCAGAATTGCTAAGGGGATTGTTCTGAACACTGGCATCATGAACAAGGAGGAATACAACCTTTACAAAGGTATTATTAAAATGATTTAGAATATAAAAAATGCAAGAAGCAAATAATGACAGGAGATTTTGGCTGGGTAAAACAAGGGCCCCATTTCTTTCTGAAAAAGAATCTCAAATACAAGTATTTAGGGTTGGGATGTATAACTTAGAAAATGTGAGAAGCAGTAAGAGTGCTGTTGGCTATAAGAGCTGATAATGGTTGTATGACAGATACCAAGCAGTAGAGGGTGAAATTTGGTACTTGGGTTAGAGCTTAAATATGCTCTTAATCGTTGTTGATTTTATTTTCTTTTGAGGGGAAATGAAGCAAGATCTCTGTTTCCTTGACATTCCCTGAGCTTTGCACATTGACCCATATATAACCTCTTTAGGTCAGAAAGGACAGAGAAATAGCCAAGGCCAACATCAACTAATTCCTACATATTTCAAATCATTCATTACAACAGTCACTCTCTAGATAATAAGGCTTTTTATTAAACAAAGAAGAAAGAATGGATAAAATGGGAGGAGTGAGATTAAGCACCAGAAAGAGGAGAGCAACAGGGGCCAAAACCTTGTGCAATGTTCTTTTCTGAAGAGGAAATGAGTTTAACTGAAAGGAACAGAGATAATGGGATGATTTGGAGGAATTTTACAGCAGAGAAGTCTGGGTTGATAATTATCCTGTGTCTCGAAAATTAATGTTTTGAGTTATTTAAGATGGAAGAAAGCACAAGTCATCTAAGGTTTAGCCATCAGTGTACTGAGTTGTCCCCTGCAGACAACTCAGTAGGTTGATGACTCAGCTTTAGATGACTTGATGTCTTCCATCTGTAACTTGTTTCTTTCTGTCTCATTAATCTAAGCGCACAAGTGTCATCTTTTGCTTCAGTGACCAAATTACAGAATCTTTGGTAACTTTACATCTTATGTTCAAGAATTCTTTTCCTTGAAACTCTGTAGAAGTACACACTTTTAAGAAGCAACACCAATAAAAACAAATGAAAAAAGCCCAACAATTAAAAAAACCTTGAAGTTAGACATATTGAAATGACTCAGACAAAACTCAAATACAATTAGTTTCATATAAATGTTTACTTAAAAGTCTTTCAAGTCATTTCTGATGCTACCGTGATCCTTACAAAAATAGCCATGTGTAGCACTGAATTGGCATTTTATTTCTTTTAGTATTTCAGACAAAAATGTTTATGGTTTGTGTATGTACACGATTGGGCGATTGGGTAGGGAGGGAATGATACAGTTGATCCCACTCACTACCCATCAGATACTATGTGTATTCAATTAAGTATTGCCCCAAATAAGACTCTCAGCAGCCTTTGGGGCAGGGATGCTTCCATTCTACAGAAGAGGAATCTCAGACTCTAGATGTATTGTGTTCAAGACCCCAGTTCAGGAGGGATTCTAGCCCAGACTTGTTTAAGCCGTCTGTAGACCATTCTTCTTTTGGTAGATAGAGGGAAAGGGGGCTGGAGTTTGGGGTAGATGAAAATGGTCATGGGGAAAGGAGAAAGTGAAAACATTACTTAATTCCTTTATCATTAATAGATTAACTGGTAGATGAATCTCAATTTCAGTTTTGGTGTGGCTGAACGTAGTCTACTTCCTTAAGACCAGTTATGATTTTAGTAAGATCCCAAGTTTCCAAGATCAGAGATTTCTGTCCACAAGATTACAAAAAGCTTCACAGATTGAAGAGGAATGAAACACAACCAAAGGGGCCTTTTGCTCTTGAAGAAAGACTATGGTCTTGGCTGGGAGCAGTAGATTACCCCTGTAATCCTAGCACTCTGGGAGGATGAGGTGAGTGGATTGCTTTAGCTCTGGAGTTTGAGACCAACCTGAGCAAGAGTGAGATCTCTTATCTACTAAAAACAGAAAAATTGAGGCAAGAGGATCTCTTGAGCCCAACAGTTTGAGGTTGCTATGAGCTATGATGATGTCATGGCCTTCTAAACCCAGGGTGAGAGAGTGAGATTCTGTCTCAAAAAAACCCCCTGAAACACACAAGGTATTCATGTAACAAAAACATTTGTAACCCTTTACTATTCTGAAATAATAAATTTTCTTAAAAAAGAAAAACTATGGTCGGATATTCTAGAATCATAGTCTACTCTGGAAGTCAAAAAAATGAAATATACAAGGTATTCAACAAAAACATTTGTAACCCTTTACTATTCTGAAATAATAAATTTTCTTAAAAAAGAAAAACTATTGTCTGATAGTCTATAATCATATTCCACTCTGGAAGTCACTGGCACTGGTAAGGATCTTCTTACTTGTGTCCTGAAAATTGACGTCATTGCCATTGTATGCGTTTTTCAGTTTGTTGGTCATCACACGGAGAGCCATGATCTGTTGTCTGATGAAAGTGTCAGGCCTTGTGATGTCCACGTCCACCTCGGGATTGTTGATCTGGTTGGTCAGCCCATCATTCATAATCTCAGGCAAGTATCTGCAAGGCAGGGAGGGAGAGAACAGATAAGGGTGGTGTAGCAGAGAACTCAAAACCAGGTTCTGCCACTCTGCCTTCAACAGTGAGCCAACATACCCAGCCAAAACCAGACTTATTTCCTGGAGAAAATGGCAAATGGTAAAAATAAGCAATAAATTTTCTCCAGAGGGAGATGTGGATAAAATGGCTTTAGACTACCTTTTTCAATGGCACCAAATTCTTGGGTAGGCCTGCCTTCAAGTAAATGCTAATTTGGGGACGTACAGAAACCATTACCTCAAATGAGCTACTTTTTTCTCCCTCCACCACAAAGGTCAAGTTGAAGACTGGATAGTTTCTTCAGTTCTCCTGCTAATTTTGGTAGCAAGAATTGGACTCATTAATTGTGTATAATCTGAGAGAATTCTCCTGTGTAAGGGTGCTCTTTCTTAACTGAAAAGGCCCTACTTCAGATTTTAATGAGAAGAAACTTCTGTATATTAAAAAAAAAATCTCTGGGACATTTTAGAAGTAACTAGTGATTATCAGAATGATTGAAGCATCTATTAGAGTTTTATTTTATAATAGAATCTTGGGTCTAATTCAGTAGACTCACCAATGTTCAGTAAAACAGAAGGTAAAACCTAATGGCTCTGAGCTTTGTATTTCTACTATTTACACCAAGATGTGGAAGTTGCCAGTTCTTCAACATCAGAAGATGCTGGGTGTATTTAGACAGGCAGAGGCTAAAGACCTCAGAAACACACTTGGGGCCCTCTCTGAATCCTTCTCCATATCATGACCTGTCCATTCCCTTCTCTCCTCCCAGCTTCTCATACCTGTGTCCTTTCTTCCCTATGTCCTGCGTCCCTGACTGAGTGCAGGGACTGAGGCTACTACAGCCTCAAACTGACCTCCCCACCCCCTTCTTTCTCAATGACTGCGCCCTGCGAATGCAGTTTGGTGACTTTTCATGAAACATAGCTCTCACTAATTATAATGCTTTTCTTTTTGGAAATCTTTTGAGTATAGTAGCAAATGAGCACTTATTCAATGCCAGGCACTGTGTGAGGAACTTGACCTGCATTTTTAAAGTCAGCTCATCAGCAAATTCAGGAGATAGGTATTGTTTTATCCCCATTTTACAAAATGGGAAACTGAGGCTTAGTGAAGATGAGAAAATCAGGAAGCCAACAGAGGGCAAAACCATGATATAAAATAAACCCCATCTGGCTCCAGAGCCACAAACACTGCCCCAAACCGCCTGGTGGTTGTAAACTACAGTTCACACTCACAGCTCAGCGGTCAAACCTATGTACGAAGGACCCTCCTTATCTTACAGAATCTATTCCCTATATCCATTTCATGGTTGTGTCACCCACAAGTTTTCCTCGTCTGTGATGCACTCTCATCCATAGCCTTAAAAACCCAGGCCTCGCGTCCCTTTCTCCTCAAGACATTTCCCAGCTTTCAGGGATCTGCCCACCCTTTTGTAGGCTGCCTGGTTCAGTTGGGCATTTTGTGCACTGTACAAAGTCACACCTCCAAATGCAAAGAGTGACTTGGCACTGAAGTCTAGCCTCATTTCCGTGGTCACCAAGCCACGCCCCTATAGGGCCCCATTCTCCAAAAGAGAATGTTCTTTTCTGGTAATCTATTTCTTTTCTTTTTGGTAATCTTTTTATGTTAGAACATTTCAGTATATATAAAAGTAGAGACAACAACATAATGAACCCCATGTACCCATCTGGGTGTCTTTTACTAATTCCTACAAAGGTGCTATATTTTTCTGTGTCTTGGTAAGAAATAGATGGCACACCAGAGATGAAAAAAAGAGAGTTTAAAGAAGAGACTATTTATAAAGGTGTGGACCTTTTAAAGGGAACCGGCACAGAGGGGTGAAGTGCCCTGGGGTCATGTGGGATAAGGAGAAGTTGTCACCAGAACACACAAGACCTGAAAGCAGGGGAAGGCACCAAAGACAAACCCAGGCTGTCATGAAGGGAGCCAGGGGCAGGTAGCTTGACCCCTCTAGCCCCACCTCCTGACCTCTGCCTGCTGCCTCCAATTGGTTGAACCCAACAGGAAGGTGGTAGGCAAGGGACCCCACTGGTACAGCTCTTAGGGTCCTCCTCCAGGGCAGAGGCCAAGGTGGACATCCAGCACTGGCTTTCTACAGGCTGCCTAACTGCCACTACTATTATACTCCCGCCACTTGTGCTACTGTTGCTTGAGAGCTGAAAAAGCATCATTTTCTTTACTGTATTATTCCCACTGACATAACCTTATGCTTAAAGTTCTTCCCTTTCTGGCAAGTCCTCTTCCAGGTTCTGGAAGCCAAAGGCTTCAGTCATCAGCCTCCAAGAGAAGAACCATGCAGAGAAACTTTGATGTTTAAGCCATTTTTCAGATATTGGCTCTTCTGCATGATGTATTTGTATATGAATTGGTTTACCCATTTTAAATCAGATGTCCCCTGCATAAGCACTGTGCCTCTATCTATATCCTAGACAAAATAGACTTCATGGAGTTCACTAAATAATGAATCATAAAACACACAGAGTGTGTTGCAAATTTTTTTCCACGAAGCTGCAAGTATTTACTGCCCGAAAAACTAGAAATTTAAAAAAGCCATGGAATCATATCTTTTTGTTGTAAAATGTAACTTCTGTCCTGCTTTTTAATATATATCTTCTAGATAAATAAATTTTCATTTGATTCTGAGATTGTCTTCTGATGTAACTCCTAGAATATGACATTGGACTGATGGTTATTGACATGCAATTATATGTGCCAGGCTCCGTGAACTCGACCTAATCACGACAGCCCTTTGGAAAAAGCAATAGCAGGTGCAGGGCATCCTTTGCTGACACAGGAGCTGAGAGGAGCTGAAAGGTGACAGTTGATTCTGATGTTACTCCTCTACATTTTGGAAAATGATTCCTGCGGCTGTACCTTTGCTGAGTCAGAGGCAGGCATTGTTTCTTTCAGATGCTGTGTGCACTGCATGGCCAGCTGAGACTCATTTATCAGAAGCTCACTGCGATAGCTTACATGGGAATGCTGCCCCTGGGAGTCTGAACATCCAGGAACAATAAGAGACTGCCAAGTAAACCCAGCCTCTAACTGCGCCTGCTGATGCTCAGCCACTTACAATAAAAACAAGTAACAATGCACCTGTGTCCTCAAAAACCTTTTCTCCTTTCAGTGTAGTCAAAGGGTGACTCTGGAGATAATGTGGAAACTTAAACCTAAAACAGCTGAAAAAGAATACGGCCCTTTTGCAAAGGTAGAGCCCGAGGCTCCATCTGTGGAAGATCATTTTGTGGCCTGAAGGGTCTGTGAAAGCCTGTGCAGCTCTAGGACCTCATGACCCATTTATTTGTTGCCTCTCATATTTGGTCTCTTTACAAAGTGCTCATGTCCTGCAAGGACAGACACATCTCTGAGCCCACAGTGCTCTTCCTTCAATAGTGTTTGCACAGCCCTCAGACTTGGCAGTCTTCTATCTTTGCATCATCATATCTCTTGGAGACATACAAGGAGAATCTTGGCACAGATTGCTCAGGTTAAGGCTGGGTAGAGCAGGGAGAACCCAGAAATGAAGACAAACTGGAGCTGAACAGGGATGTCATGGTTTGCCAATGCTCCGTGCTATGATGTGGTAAGTGAGTGGCAGCCACAACCAGCAAGCATCACTTCTCCATTTTGGTTACCTTCATTTCTGCAAGAGCATGGCTAAGAGCTAAATCTTTGGCAGTTTTGCAGAATTATTTTTCTCAACCTCTAATTTCATATCATTAACGTAGACTTCCTTGATTACATCTAAATATTATGGCTAATTATGATCAATTAGAGTGGAAGAGGTCTGTGGAAATTTAGGAGATGGGAGGGCTGATACATTCAACCTTGTGGATGGCCGCAGGCCCTCACTACCAGAGTCAGGTGACAGTCAGCTTCTGTCACTTGAGAGACATTGAACATGATTGTCCCTGCAGGAATTTCCAATTGGCCAATCACAGCACCTGCCATTCTCAGCAGAATCATTCCTTATAGTTGTGCCAAGGTTTCCAGAAAGACCCTATTGAGGTATGAATGTGCTTGCTGGGAACAGAGGCACGTTAACTTCTCAGTGTTCAGTACTGCTCATCATCATATTGTGTTGTTCTGATGTAAGGCCCTGCATATCGGGAGAGGGACACACATTTTTAAGACGGAATGTATTTGAAAGCCAGTGGATGTCTGAGATGTGTGCCTGAAAGAATTTTCATGAATCCAAATGGGAGCTGAGGCATGAATAGGGGAGATGGGATGCCTAAGTGCTGGCCTGGATTTCTTTTTAAAGTTCTAATACTTCCTCAGACTGATCATCTCCCAAGAAACAATTAGAAAAGTGAGGTGAGAGTACTTTCAATACTATTTGTTGCCACAAATGAGCTCCATTTGATACTCATCTCTACAGTAATTTCTAATTCTAAGCTATATATTCATTCTGCTTCAGTAGGTTTAAAAGTTTAACTCATCTAAGTACATATAATGCTAATATGCTCCAAAATTCCTCTGTGCTGTTTCAAAATTTGAAAATCTCCAAATGTTTTTACTTTAACATGTTTGTTAGCAGGAAATTCATCTGATATGAAACAAGGCTAATGACAGTCCTCATTTATCCCACTTACTGTGAATTAGTGCATTTTGATGGAAAAATATTAATGTGGGCTATAGACTCAGACCCCACTGGGAAGATCACACAATGTATAGGATATTCACTGTGGTGATTCTTTAAACTTAAAAAAAAATTGAATTCTGAAATACATGTGGTTTCAAATAAGGAATTACAAACCTATTGTGTCAGTAATCTCTTTTAGAAATGTTCTTAAAGTCTAAGTCTTAAATTTTATATACATTGATAGCTATTATTTAAAACAAACAAATGAAAAATTACAATTGTTGTTGAAGATGTACAGATATTGGAACCCTGTGTTCTGATGGTGGGAATATAAAATGGTTCAGCTGCTATAGAAAACAGCATGGCAATTCCTCAAAAAAATTAATAATAGAATTACTGTAAGATCCAGCCATTGTGCTTCTGGGCATATACTCAAAATAATTAAAGGTAAGGAATTGAGCTGATACTTGTACACTTCTGTTCATAGCAGCATTATTCATAGTAGTGAAAAGGTGAGAACTAGGGATTGATGGATGCACAGATAAACAAAATGTGGGATAAAGATACCATGGGAATATTTATTCAGCTTTAAAAAAACAAAATTCAGACACATATGAAAATGTGGATGAAGTCTGAGGATATTATTCTAAGCAAAGTCAGTTACAAAAAGACAAATATTGGGCTGCTCCTGTAGCTCAAAGGAGTAGGGCACTGGCCCCATATGCTGGAGGTGGCGGATTCAAACCCGGCCCCAACCAAAAAAAAAAAAAAAAAACTAAAAAAAAAAGGTAAATATTATATGATTCTGCTTATATAAAGTACCTAGAAAAGTCAAATTCATAGAAATTAGAATCATATTTTCTAGGCCTGGGGAGAAAGGGGAAAGGGAAAACAGATTTTCAGTTTATTAAGATGTATAAGTTCTGTGGGTAGATGGTGATGATGGTTGCACAGCCACTATAGTTGCTACAGAACTATGGAGATAAGACAATTTAGTTCATGAACTCATCCTAGAAAAAGTGATAGATACCTCACTGCTGAATCACCTTTGAAGTAATTCTATTGGGAATCTATTCACTGACACCAGTGCTCAGTCCACCAAAAGCAATTTTGTAAATCTCTTTCTGGAATGGCCATTGGAGCTATTCTTGTACAGCATCCAAAATTGTACAAAAATAATAACGAATACCAAATGCCACTCTGCAAGACACCACCATATGTCCACATGAACACAGCTGTGAGACACAGATATACCAAGGTTATGAAACCTTACCGAGTTGTTTGTACAGTGCCGCCAACATAAGTGCAAGGTGGAAAGTTTGTAAACTTGTCAGACTTTGTACACTGTAAAATGGTTAAAATAGTAAATTTTATATTTGGCATATTTACCACAATTTATAAAGTTTAGGTTTATAGTGTTACTTTTGTAAACTTACAGATACCACATTTACATGACTGTTTTCCCTTTCCATTTTTCCTGAAGGAAAGTAATATTACTCAAAGCTTTAAGCAGATTTATAAATCCTTTAAGATTGTTAAACTAGAGTTGTCTGAAGCCTTGGGAACATCAGACACTCAGATAAGGTCAAAGGAACGTGAACTGAGTATGACCTGGGGCATCTGAGACCTCTCTGGGACCCATGGTGGGACTATGCACCAACCATCTAGCTACTTTACATCCTTTTTCACTGTGGGATTCTAATGAAAATTAAGTGATTAACACGGTTGCCCCAGATGCCAACTGTTCCTTAGGAGTAGCTGACAGCAGCAGAATCTGGAGTTTTAAAGCTAAAATTCATGTACAGAAGGACTATTTGCCATGGCTGTTCTCCAGCTGGGAAATGGTTTGGGAACTCTTTTGGAGGACACTCAGCTCATGAGTTGCAACAGTGAGCAGAAGTTAACTCTTTAATGTGGCCTCATAATTCAATGGCAGGAGTTCTCCAACCCATCCTTTCTTGATAGCCAATTACATAGTGGGTAGGAAAAAACACCCATGAGCCAGTTTTCAGGGTTGCTGAGTTGTGGGCCAAACAACATGCTCCCTTCTTCCTATTTGGAGCCATCTCTGCCCAACATAGCTTCCTCTCCCCCAGGACAGTCAGGAATACTTCATGGGGTACCCCTTCCCCATGTATGCCCAGGAAGGGAAGGGAGCATTTTAGAGTGCCAGGTTTGAAAGTTGCCAGTTCTTTTCTTAGAATTCCCACCTTCCCAAGGTATTTGGCTTGGTATCCATTTGATATTTCACAGTCCTTTAAAACGCAGCTAGAGTGCTTTGGGACATACTCTGCAATCAGACTAAAACAATATTGTCTTCCAGACTGCTGAGTCACAATCTTTGACAGATTTCTCCTCATCACACATCATCTCTTCCTCCTTCCATCTGCCTGGACTTATCCACTCCTAACTTGCGATTTCGTTTGGTTAGCTAATCTGCACAGAGGTTGGTGCAAGTGACTGATCTATTTTCTAGATTTTTGTACTTTTCCTATTTCTTACAATTTACTGTGTTTGCCTTCTGGCCTTGGGAAGGATTTCCTTGGGGACACAATATTTCTGTGAGGATCAGATGCTTTGAAAAACAGCAGAGGCTCCCTAAAAAAGCCACATTTCCAAGGGGTCCAATTAATTTTGCCCGTCAGCCAGCTCCTTGATAGCCTCCTCCCAGAGGCATTTTAAAGAAAGGACACAGTGACAGTTAAACACTGGCTTACAGGGAGCACAATTGAAAAGTATATATTTTTTTTGTGCCAGTTTTATAGGAAAGAGGAAGGAGTCTGGAAATGACTGACTCAAGAACCCTGAAGACTGTGAAATAATTTTATATCCCCTCTGTTAGCCCAGATGCCAGTGGGACTTGGCTTTCAGACTTTCATCTTTTCTGCCCCAGCTCATTATCGCTCAGACTCTCCTTTCCTTTTTAATCCCTGTGAATTTAGAAAATGACCCCCTTTTAGGGTCTAGAAGAAGTTATTGATGATGTTGTTTAATATGGCTATGTTCTAAAAAATCCAGAATCGTCTTCCAGAGGAGCAAAACTGTAATGGCCTATGGAAACACCACCAGGGCTTTATTTTTTCTTCTGCTGCCTGGCACAGTTCTAACCTGTATGCTCTGACCACATGAAAGTTTCATTTCCTTCACAGCCTATGTGTTCCTGCCTCCCAAATAATCATTCTTTTCTAGCTCCTTCATAGACAGTTCATTCCGGCCACTGACTGCCCAGAACGCCCTCCTCTGGGGTGACTGATGACTGTAAATGTCCTCCTAGGGCCTCCAGCTTCACCCTGGGAACTTTGGGAGGCCTAGATTTGTAACCTGAACCACAACTCTTTAATTTTTTTCCCTTTGGCCTTCTAGATGATTATCGATTTTCTTCTGTAACTTACTATCTTCCTTTCAATTCCTATTTATCTGAGGTGAGGCAAGGTGTCACTGTACCCGCACCCATTTACCCCTGAGAAGTCGTTCAGGTAAGTGACAAATGGCAAGAGGAGGAGTCACACCTGCGGACTCACTCTCCTTCCAGTCGACTGGCTGCCTGTCTCAGGTGATAGACACTTCCCGGAACTCTAAGAAAAATCTGTTATTAGTTTTTCTGACTGGTAGGATGTGATTCTGAATACTAATTGCTGCAAACTGTATGTCTGTGTGTCTCCCAAATCCATATGGTGAAACCTGCATTCTCAATGGGATAATATTTGGACATGGGGCCTTTGGGAGGTGATTAGGGTTTAATAAGGTCATGTTGGATTGAGTGGAGTTCCCATGATGGAGTAAGTGCCTTTAACAGAGGAAAGGACCAGACAGTGCATTCTCTAGTGATCTTTCTCTCTCTCTCCCTGCCTAGCGAGGATGAAGCAATAAGACAGCCAGCCTTAAGCCAGGAAGAGAGCACTCACGAGAACCCAACCTGCTGCTACCCTGGTTTTGGACTTTCCGGCATCTACAACTGTGAGAAATAGATTTCTGCTATTTCACCTGCTGTTTCCATGGTATTTTTGTTCCAGCACCCAGAGCTATGACACTAATCAAATCAAATATTGGGCAAGGATTTGAAGTCTTTGTCCTTGCCATTCATCACAATGGCACCATTTGAGACTAGAGGTTTGTGTGGACGCTGTCCTGAAGGCTGGGCTGTATGCCCTGATACCCGTGTGATGTCTAAGCAATTCATTGTCGGGATGCCTTCACACTTGCCTGTACCCTGCTGTCCTTAGTGGGCAACATTGCAACTAAGCCAGGTGACCTCCCAGCCCACACTGCTGCTGCTGCTTTTAATATAAGTCAAATCCCATTAAAAGAAACATCAAGGATATCTGTAAAGGCATCAAGAAACTAAAAAAAAAAATTGTAACATTCTTCCTGAGACTTGTGTGTGGACTGGAAAAGGGATTATCTTACTTGTGAATAGGGCCTGACAGTTGGGCTGCCCGACAAAAACACAGGACTTCCGCTTACACCTGAATTTCAGATGAATGACTGATCTTTTAAGTTTGTTCCCTTTGTTGTCCAGTATTTTTATGTGCTAAATCCAGCAACACTGCCTGAGAGCCTTCCTACCCGGTGTGGTCCCAGGATCAGCAGTAATTGCATCACCTGGAGGCTTGTTAGAAATGCGGATGTCTCTGTCATCTTGGGCTGCTACAACAAAAACCATAACCTGGGCGGCTGAAACAACACAAATGTATTTCTCACAAGTCTAGGGCCCAGGGTACCCTGTGTCTGCTGAGGGCTCTCTCCCTGGTTTGCAGGCGGCCTCCTTCCTACTGTGTCACCACGTGACAGAGAGATCATCTCTCTTGTGTTTGTTTTTATAAGGGCATTAATTCTATTCATGATGGCTCCACCCTCGAGATCCAATTATTTCCAAAAGGCCATTCCTCCAAAGACCATTACATTGGGGGTTAGGATTTCAACAAAGAAATTTGGGGGGAAGGGCACAAGCACCAAATTAACCACCTCGTCTCATTGTCAGAATGAAGATTTAAATGCTGATTGGGTCATTGGTCACCCCTGCAATATTCTCCCAGCAAAGGGTACAGATCCTCCTACCCCACCTCCTGTTCTCAGACCTGCTTAGTGACAGAGGCAGAGGTGGATGATGGTGCAATGAGTGGGGAGACTTGAGGCAAAAGTGGGTCCAGAACTTTGGGGAGTCCCTGCTCCCTGCTCACACACTTTTGACCTTGGTCTCAACACCACAGGCTGTGCCCTGTGGCCACCAT
This sequence comes from Galagoides demidoff, assembly GCA_963574575.1. Classification (NCBI taxonomy): domain Eukaryota; kingdom Metazoa; phylum Chordata; class Mammalia; order Primates; family Galagidae; genus Galagoides; species Galagoides demidoff. The sequence continues at coordinate 78,011 of CAUYQV010157402.1, read as the reverse complement.
TTCTCTGGTATCCTTTTCTCTTTAAGATATCCTCAAGTTCAACAGGTATCATTAATTTAATAACAGCTTTTTGGGAAAATAAGAAATCACTGGAGTAAATGGACATAGTGACTGCAAGAGTTATTTTGATTTCAGGATCATTAAAAATAGAAAGAGGCATTATCTGAATCAAAGAAAAAATTGTAACATTCCTCCTGAGGCTTGTGTGACTGAAAAGGGGATTATCTCACCTGTGAATAGGGCCTGACAGCCGGGCTGCCAGACAAAATCACAGGACTGCCCAGACTGAGACAGTAAGTCTGGGGTAGAATCTGAGTGAGATTCTGTATTTCTAACACTCTTCCAGGACCAGGTGATGCGATTACTGCTGATCCAAGACCCATACTTTGGAGTAGGATTCATAGCAAAGAGCTATGGAGTCTGATCCAGAAAGTAAACAGGAAAAATATGGGTGATGGAGACCTGCTTGACCAAACACTTTGGACAGAAGGCTTCATGGGAGGGGCCAGCAGAAGAATGTGGCTCCAGGACTCCTCTGGGAGAAACCAACAGAGGAGGTGATGTCTGGTCTGCTGGAGAACTTAGCACACAGGTGTGAGTTCGTATCCTCTGGGCATGACAATCTCTACTGAGCATCTCTGTTCTGTATCTATTTATACTTGTGGATAGATTTGTTTTTAAAATAATGATTCCCGTTGTTTTATTTGACATAGGTGATGAGGATAACTGGTTTTTTTTCTATCTATGTTTTTTCTTTTTACAACCATTCCTAGAAATGTAAAAAGGCCTGTCCTCTTAAAACTCATACTTCAAGAGTGGGAAAAAAAAATTATCCACATGATAAACAGACTCTTCAACTTATATGATAGTTCAGCAGAATTTCCTTTCCTGTCTTGTTTTTCTTTTTTGAGACAGAGCCTCTCATTCTGTTGCCCCAGGCTAGAGGGCCGAGACATCAGCCTTGCTCACAGCAATCTCAAACTCCTGGGCTCAAGCGATCCTCCTGCCTCAACCTCCCTAGTAGTTGGGATTACAGGTGCCCACCATAATGCCCAGCTAATTTTGCCATTTTTGGTAGAGACGGGGTCTCACTCTTGGTTAGGCTGGTCTCTAACTGCTGAGCTCAAGGGGTCATCTGGCCTCAGCTTCCTAGATGGGTAGGGTCACAAGTGTGAGCCACTGTGCCTGGCTAGTTCGCAAGAATTTCTTTAAGTGAAAACTTCTCTTGTGTGTGTCTAGATCCATTAAAATTTGGAAGAAAGTGTCAATTAAATTTAATTCAAGTCATTATTGATTATCTATTTACTTTGCTAACATATATAAATTTATATTATTAAGATTCCCTGTCAGTAGAAGAATTTTAAAAAGGAACTAAAGAAAACTACAAAATTATAATTGTTCTAATGAATCACAAATATCTGACAATCTCATATTTTATGATACACTTATTATGTAATAAAAGATACACTACATTACATTCAATTCTGGAAAATTCCTACACGTTATTTTATTGCATTGAACTTGAAGATACCTATAGAAAGAGCGTAAACTCATCCAATGGCTTCCCACTGATCTCAAGATACAATTCAATTCTGGTCCCTGAGAACTGATTCAGGTGTTTCTCTATCTCTGTGGTCCTTTTCTAAATCTGCAGCCCAGCACTATGGTACCTGAAGTTCACAAATGCACTGTCTCCACTCCAGCCGCTGAGCGTTTTCATGTGTTGATCCCATTTGGTCTTACAGACCCCAATCCACAGAGCCTTGCACAGAGCCTGGGACAGAGAGACTGCTTAACCAGGCTGCTGAGGGACTGGCTCACTGGATGCACTCTGCAGAACTGTTCATTTGCTCTCCTAACTTGGAGGACCATATAGCTGCTGTTTATTTATTTGCAGTTTTTGGCGGGGGCTGGGTTTGAACCCACCACCTCTGGTATATGAGGCCAGCGCCTTACTCCTTTGAGCCACAGGTGTCTCCCCCCGCCCCCAGCTGTTGTTTATTTAAAAAGCAAGGTAATGCTATTGAAACAAAAACATACTGAGCTAGGACTTGAGAGAGCTTTTGTTAATTGGGCAACAGCTCTAAGTTTAATGGTCTTTATCTTCCCCATTCATTTTCCTGGAGTTTCATCCCTTCCCCTAACCTTTCCCACAACCATTTTCTATATTTCCTTCTGTAAGAAACTGTATGTGCCCAGATACCCAGTAATCTGTGTGACTGTCCCTGGGAATGTGGTTCAAAATGCAGCCTTCCTTTTAGCTGAGGCTGAAAGGTAAACACAGATGGGCAACAGAACGGCTCAGAAACATCAAGCGTTTTATTCATTAGACCATCTGATCACCCCTACAGCGTCTTGCTTTAGAGTCGTTAGGAAAAGAAACATCAGACCCTGTTAACTCACAGCTGAATCTGCTGGCCAAAGTCTCCAAGTTAAAAAAGTCAGACACAAAATAGTAAGTTATTTGGGGGTGACATGTTGTTACTATCATGATTAAATTCCTTCTCATAATCTAAGATTCGAGTATGGATATTTTGGGCAACTGGAAATGGTTAGGGCTCTTTCTGGAGGTATCTGGTGTTCTCCTGGTGAAGATCTTCGTGGTACGGGTAATGATACCATTAGCAACAGGTGCTGAGAAGTACAGCTTCGTACCTGAAGTCCTTGGTAACAAATCACACCAATATGCGCTCTACTCTGACCCCTGGCTTAACTTCGGCAGTTTCTCCTGAACGTAATAAGCACGTCCCTTCTTGTCCTTTCACCACAGCTGTCCCCTATGCTAGACACCGCCCACTGAGGCCTCAGCATAGATGCCCCTCTGAGTTCTCCACCTGCTGGCCAATCCCCAACAACTCCTTGAGTCCAATTTACCAGCTGCTTTTCCTACTGATGAGGGTGCCAGCAGATTCCTCTCCTCCTGTCCTGCCCTGCTTGCCAATTTCCAATCAGTTTCCTGGTCCAGCTTCTCCACCCTATGAACACCCAGGCCAAGTCTGTTTCTGAGCTGAACTTGGAAATTCCATAGCAAGTGGCTGCAGCTTAGTCCCCAGACCAGAATGAGGACAACGGCCATCTCTTGTCAGGAGATTCCGATGGGACTTCCTGTTGGAACCCTTCCCCTGTGTCACTCAGACATTTTCCTTTACCTTTCCAACGAACATTTCAATTCTTTATCTTTTTTTCCCCTCCAGGGGTGAAAACAAAATTACAGTTGAATTTTCTTTTTCCTGTTTTATGTATGATGAAAAAAAGAGAATCCTGAAAATATACTGATAAAAAGAGCCTTGGTATCTTAAAATCACCAAGCAAACATAAAGGTTTTGTGATCTCAAGGTATCTGTAACCCGGCATCTGTCACCATGCCTCCATCCTCAGCCAGAGGCCAGACGTTCAAGCAAGGATTCCATGCTTAGTGGCACCTTGAAAGGAAGTGCTCCCGGGTACCCATCAAACCTGTCACTCTCAACAGCTGGTGCTGAGGGATGACGTGCCCCTCCACCCTCCGGGGCTTTTTGCATCAACAGTTCTGCAGAGTTGTGCGGGGAGAGGCTTCCAGGGTGGGACGCGCCATCCCCCCACCCTCGTGACCGTGGGTCAGCCTCACCTGGCCTTGCTGTGCCCGTTCCAGCACTGCTCCTCGTTGGACGTCCCTGCCGTCACACTCTCGTCCTTGCAGATGGTGTAGGGTAACGCCGACCAGACCTTTTTAGAGAGCTTCAATTTCTCTTTTATGTCGGTGACCTGACCAAGAAACCAAGGAAAGTGAGTGTATATCCTTCTCAGGCTCTGTCCATTTCTACACAAGGATGTGTGTGACACAGGTGAAGGTTACAGTACCTGGGATGTGACCAGCGCTAACTCTGTCAGTGTTCAGGGGGAGACAGGTGCTGTGGAAAAGCCTCTTTTCTGGGTTTTTTTTTTTTTTTGCAGTTTTTGGCCAGGGCTGGGTTTGAACCTGCCACCTCCGGCATATGGGGTTGGCGCCTTACTCCTCTGAGCCACAGGCACCGCCCTGGAAAAGCCTCTTTTCCTCCCCCCAATCTTTCCCAAGCAGAGAGTTCTCAGGTAGTTGGCTTTTTGATTTTCATCTTTTCTATCCTTCAGTCCTTTGAATTAAAAACTTCTGAAGCATCTCACCTGGCTTCGTGTCCCTCTCCTGCTGAGAACTCCTACTGTGAGAACCCTCCTCTAAAGACAGTCTGCAGAATTCACTGCCTGCACGCCAGATAAATGCACCAAACAATGCACTAAGAGATAAACGCCTTTCCCCAATGGACTACTTATTTCTGCAAAAAATAAATGTGGTCCCCAATTTAGCTGCTGATGTAATGGACAGGCCCATATAGCATGTGTTGAACAGTAAACCAAACCCATTAGCACCAAAAGAGAAGAGCCATCCTCCCTATGAGTAAGCATAAATTTCAGCTCTGTGGAGGGTTAGGGTTAGGGTTAGGGTTAGGGTTAGGGTTAGGGTGAGAGATGGCCAGGAGGATCTTAAAACACCAGCATCTTAAGTGTTTTCAAGCTCAGCACTGACTTCTTACCTGTGAAAGTGTAGAGAGAGGGATTTACTACCACTGTGGCTTCAGAATGAACAGCTAGGTTTATGCAGTCACAGCTCTGATTTCCTCCTCTGTCTACATGAACATTGAGGACATCCGTGGATGGTTGAAATGCATCTTCATTGGTTGAATTGTGTCTCCCTGCCCCCCCCCCCCAATTCAGAGGTTGAAGTCCTAACCCTCAGGACCTCAGAATGCAACTTTATTTTGAGATAGGGTCATTGCAGAGGTCAACAAGTTAAAGTGAGGTCATTAGGATGAACCCTAACGTAATATGACTAGTGTCCTTGTAAAAAGGAAATTTAGACACACAAGCACGCAGAGAGGAAGATGCCCATCTATAAACCAGGGAGAGAGGTCTGGAGTGGACCTTTCCTCTCAACCCTCAGAAGGAGCCACGCCTGCTGACGCCTTCATTTCAGAACTGTGAGAGGATGAAATTCTGTGGTTTTCAGCCACCCAGTCTGTGGTCCTTTGTTATGGAAACCTCAGCAAACTAATACAGATGCAAAAACCATTGGGTAAACATTTGAAGGGGAACAATGTGTTTACACACTCACCTACCACAGATTACTTAATAATTACCAAAAGAAAACTGGTCATTTTATGGCACAGAGGCACAGAGACTTGGCGGGAGGTCTCTGCCATAGCCAAGTAATCAAAGTGATGGGACAAATGGACTATGTGCATCTCCTGATGTGATGTGTCAACAAGGACGATCACTTAGGCAGAGAAAATTCATAACCTGAACATAATCATGGGGACACATGAAAGTAACCCAGACCGAGGGGCATTCAAAAGACAGCTGGCCTGTCCTTCTCAAAAGTGTCAGTCCTGAATGACCAAAAAGGCGGGAGAGTGCTTTCTGATTAAGAATATGAGATTTGCTGTCCCAGTGCAGCCTGGATTGAATGCTAGGTCAGAAAGGTAACTGCCTTACAAGACATTATGGAGATGACAGGCAACATATATACACTGACTGTTAGACACAAGCATCGTGTCAGTGGTACACTCTGCCCATAAAAGCATGCTGTGGCAATGTAGGAGAATGTCACACGTAAAGCCGATGGTAACAGTGCAGGAGAATGGCATGTTCTTGGGTTCTTAGGAGATGCCAGCTGGAATATTAACAATCACAGGGGTATGATTTATACACCTTAATAATGGCTCAGTAAAAAAAAAAAAAGGCTCAGTAATAAATACTAATAAATACATGTAGGCATAAAGAGAAAGAGACAGAAAGTGTAAGTGGGAAATTTTTAATAATTGGTGAGTCTAGCTGAAAAGTATACAAGTTTTCCAAAAAATCCATTTTTTTTTTTCCAAAATAAAGCACGTGAAAAAAGAGCTTACATTTTATTTGGTTTTCGTGGTGTCCACTTTGGTGTTCCTAACCTCCAATAAATGTCACCATCTCTAGGCCACTCCTTCTTACTCTTTTCAAAATAATCCCCAGAGAAAGAAATACGTGTTCCATATTTATCTCTGGTTTCAAAAACAATCACCATGTTCAGGACTGAAATCCTGGCAGCTGTATTCCGCCCCACAGGAAAGCAGACCGAGAGTGAGCGTTCCCTTCTCTGCTTCTCTCCTACTGGAAATCCCATCTCCCTGCCGTGGGAATGTAAACCAGACACACATATTGTGAGACTCAGAGAAAGAATAACACTGCATGACGTCCCACAGGCATCTCCTCTTTCGGTGTTTGCAAAATTGAACTTCAGATGTCGGGCTGTTTATTGTTTAAATCAAACTCAAGCACGGTCTCCTCCAGGGAGCCCTCTCCGGCCTCCCAATTAGAGTCCACGTTCCTCCCTGCACAGATTCCCGCTGGTGATTCTAAGTACTGATCCCTCCAAACTCTACTAATTGGCTTATTTTTCTGATCCTCTCTGAGACTACACACTACTTGATGGCAGGAATAGGGTTGCTTTTGGTCTTTATCCTTACTGCCTGCTATGGTCAAGTGACCAACGTGCCCAGCTTGTCTGGAACTTACAGGTTTTTAGCACTAAAATGAGAAAGTCCAGGGTGAGTTGGTCACACAGGAGCCCCTTGGTAAGTGCTGAATGAGATGATGGGTTGAATCATCCCATTCTATTACAAGGTGTTAGACAATATTGCCAATGTTGAACACCTGGGGTCACAGTACTGCCTGCCCTTCATGGGGGCGCGGGGGGCGGGGGAAGGGAGGAGACAGTGCAGTCCTAGTTGGCTAGGTGAGGACCTTGTCTTGACAATGGGTGTGGGGCCCTCCCCGACTGCTCAGCCCAGCGCGTTTTATAATCTGAACACGTTCTCCCTGGCATTTCAGTACCAGTGCGCTTTCATGGTGCAATCGAAGGAGATAACAACAGAGCCGCCGTGAGAAATGTAAATGCTGTTTTAACATTCTGCGTGGAAACACTGGCCAATTCACCTCCAGCCTGTGATGGCGAGGCAGACAGCTGAAAAAAGGCACCCGATTAGCCACTGGAACAAAACACGCCTTTGATTCTAAAGTGTGTCTGAATGATGGAAGTTTAGTCTTCAGTACGAGGGATGCTTTTCAATTTTCACACCATTTCGAAATATTTCCTCATTTCATTTGTTTATTTTATTTCTGAATAAGATACACAACTGCTGTGCTGTAGCCCAGACCTGAGGGCTTTTTTCTTTTCTTTCTTTTTTTTCCCCTGGAAACTTGAGTGCACACAATTGTATTTTAGGCTTTACGTTAACAAGTGCCCTTAGTACAAATATATTACTGACAATAATGGTGGGCCCTAATTCATAAATAACAACCTGACAGGATCAAACAACGTCCTTTCTTTGATCCCCAAACGAGCCATCGTAGGACAAATTGACTGTAACCAATACTTACTAATACTTGCAAATATCAAAGCAATGGGTAAATGGCATTGTTAATAATGCCGCAATATAAGTAATACTAGTGATAACTAAGTATTCATTTCTTATCAATGCTATTGATAGATTCTGAAATCGAAATAACTGTCCCATTATGCCATAGGAATCTGGGTCAAATACATACTGTTGAAGTTCATGGGGAAAACACGAGTCTTCTTTTAGCATTTATCTGTAGTTTACTCTGATTTGTGACAATTTCAAACCTGCCTAGAGACATATACTCTTCATTTAAAGAGTGTCACAAGGCCCATGAATACTTGAGTTTACAGGAGGACAGAGGCACCACACTCATCCTATCCTTACAGACCTGTAAAGTTAGACAAAAGGGGGAGGAAGTTGACCAGGGGAATGATGGCTAAAATCAAGAGATTAGTAAAAAACCAGGAGCAGAAAGAAGGACTGTGCAAGCATTCTCATCTGATAATGTCACTTAGGAAGTATCTTGCCTCAACTGCGTAACTATAACCTGAATCTCATCAAGTTTCTGATTGAACAGCTCACAGGTTACAAGGACTGCTAGAGATAAAAGAACAAACTAAGTAACATTGCAAATAAATAATCAGATACATCAGTGATGAGAGGTTCTCTAAGACAATAGGCCTCAAAACTGGGCAAGGAAATAAATTCATTGATTAAGGCAGACAGACTGTCCTAGATGAAAAGACACTGCAAAAACATAATAACCAAATTCTCTCTGTGTGGGTAGACTGTAGCTGCATCCTGAATTTGGAGGTGGGGACCCAGCTGTAAGAGAGAGTTTGGGGCAATTCTGAATATACGAGTAGCAAAGGTAGCAGTTGATATTACTGACTCACTGTTGACTTTCTTAAGTGTGATCATCATGTTGTTGTTGTGTAGGAGACTTCTAGGAGAAAAGGAGATGCATGCTGAGATATTTAGGGATAAAATGTCGCTGTGTCTTTTATTTGCTTAAAAATAGCAAAAAAACTCTTACTGAATCTGCACTAGAGGTGTATGGATGTACATCTTACTATTATTTTCAAGACTAAAATCTTACCATTTCAGTATTGTTTGAAAAAGTTAAAAATAATGAAAAGTTAGGAAAGAAAAAAGACTTTGTTGTCAGAGCACACGGCTTTGAAGAGCCTTGCTGGGCTCAGCACAGACTGTAACTGAGTGAGAGTGACAGGGGCTGACTGTGAGCTTTTACTCACGTCCTTACAGTCGATCTTCATAATTCTATCTATGCTGAAATATTAATAGTATCACACCCTTTGTGCAACTGGGAAACAGGGATTAGGGAGGTTAAAACTTGCCACACATCTAGTAAATGAGATTCATATTCAATCGTGGACTTTGAAATCGTTACTCCTAACCACAAGGCTTACTAGGGTCATTGCCTGTTGCCTCAACCTTCGAAGAGTGTGTAGGGTTGGTGATAGGGGTGTGTGTGCATCTCTGGGGTGTTCAAGTGATTCAGTGGGATTCAGGATTAGAACTTTTATTTCTATATTTTAAATGTAAAGATACAAGAGAAATTAAGCTTTCCCATGACTTAATCTAGAGATGGATAATCTATATGGTGATGGGCATTTCTCAAATACCCTAGGGCTATTTCAAGCAATGTAAACAAGGGAATAATGATAAGATGGCAAGATAATGTTCCTTTCACTCATGCATCGGAAATGCCACATAGTAGAAATAATAAAGATTATTTGTTTTATCTTTGTCTTATCTTCAAAAGTTTCTATTTTTGCCTAAGTTTTAAGAGATATGGCATGTATTAGTTCAGTAGTATTAATACCACAACTTAGGTATAAATAATTATAAGTCTCCCAGCTGTCTATGATGCTGATTTTTTTGCTGATGGAGGATTTAAGACCAAAAAAAAAAAAATCTGGAAATTACAGTCTGTAGCACAGGAAATCATACGATATATTTTGAACCCATGGTTTAGCAAGCAAAAATTCAATAACATTCAGTGAAATCAGTTTAATGAGACAGGGAAGTGTAATACAGTTTGGAGAACGTTCCAATACATTGGTTACATAAGAAAAAAGGCTTTTGTTGCTAGTATCCCTTCATTAAACACTTATTATGTGCCTTTTATAAGACAGGTTTTATGGTCGCCTCTGGGGATACAGATATGAGTAGTCGGTTTTCTTGACGGGGTTCACGGCTGCTTTGTCTGTATGAACAGACACGGGGCGAATATTATAGTCACGGGTAAACAAAGGGTGGGAACCGCACTGTTAGGAATCAGTAATGTGTCTGGAAATTTCCTTTCTGGGGAACATCATATTCCTTCCCAAGTGAATAATACTTTGCTGATTTTTTGGGGGTGTGTGTGTGTTTGCTGAACTCTGTCATAGGAATGATAAGAAGCAGGATAATTTTAGTAATTTCTATCTAAAGGGACTAAAACCAAAAAATGCATCAGGTCCTCCCAAGTCTTCACCTCCAGGAACGGGATGACGTTGCCACGCACAGCGGCTGCGTCCAGCGACCATTTGGCCCAGGAGCAGCTGCGCTCTGGTGACTCCCGGGGAACATCCCGTCCACAGCCGGCGCTCAGTAAACAGTGCTTTGTGTGTACCAGGTGCATAATAAATATTTGTTGAATGAATAAATACATGAACAGCATTGCCAGTTATCTGCTAAGGGAAGTAAGATCTCAAAAGTTATTGATTATCTGCTGGCTACGGCCTTCTGAACTTTTCCTTTGGAGAGCAAGGAGGATGCGGGCACGTTCAGTCGGGCCCTCAGAAAAAAAGAGATGTTTCTTGACCTGATTACCCCCAGAACAAGAGGAGTATCTCAGATGATCCCTCCAATCTTCTAATTAGGATTCTAGGCTCCTGTCCGCTCAAATGTCATTCCAAGTGTAATTTACACAGGTATGGTGGGAGAGCCTCGGGGACCTCAAAAGCAGTCTTGGCTTGGGGGGGAAAACATGAGAATGTAACTAAACGTGGAATAAGTCCCATCTTAACAGCCTTACGATCCTTATAAGCACATGTTATTCCCGCCACCTTCTCTTTGGTTTTCTAAACAAGTGAACTGCTGAATTCTGATTTGGGGTGTCTTTGAGCCCCTTTATTTATTATCTTTGTCCTTCATGTGGATTCTGTCATGGGGCATATTTGACTTTTTTCTTCAAGGGACATTGCCCGTCGCGGCCTATCTCCCTCCCCGAGGCCCAAAGTCCATCTACCCGGGATCCGCTGTTCCTCTCGGTGAGAAGGCCACCTGCTCTGTTCTCTCCATCATCCAGACCACAAGCCCCTTCACCACCACCTGCTGTGTGCGCCTGGCCCTCTGCCCTGTTTGTTCATGACTTCAGAGAGATTTCAATATGCCTATTTCATCTGCAGAAAAACATAATGTAGCCGGATGTAAATAATATATACCACATCTTTAGAAAAAAAGGATTAATATTTAAAAGGCTATTCACTCAATAATACATATCATGGAGTAAAAAACACAATGTGAATATTTTATAGGCTGAAGGTCATTTGTTAGCTTTGGAAAACAATCTATTTAAAGAGATGAAGGCAGTGAGGTTTTTACCTCACGGACAAGGCCACGTTACTGGGTCGAGTTAAGGGAAGTTCATGACCCATGAAACCATTTTTTGCAGTCTTAAGCATTTGATAATCCACGTTTGAAGACAGCGATCGGGTCTCACTTCTCTGTAGGGAGGAACGATCTTTTCTGACAGTGCCAGGTAACTCGATTCCCTCTGTGAGCCTGTGTCGGAATGTAAGTCACACACACTCCTTCAGGAATCAAACAAGGTCGGTGGGCGCACCTGTTCACACGCCTTCACGCTCTTGAAAACGCATATAGTCTGAAGGAGAGTATTTAAAGGCTCGAAGTCTCCAATAGAATACTGATTTTTCTTGACAGGGCCAAAGATTTATAGATACGATCTCACAAATATCCTTAGAAGTAAGCAATCCATTCTTCCAAGAATAGCTTTTAGCACTGTCTTTACTAGAACATCAGTTTTCCTTTTATTCTGAGTTTGGTGAAACTCTGGTGTTATTTCTCATGCCTCAGATCGTCACTGTCCTTAGTGTAGTATTTGGGTAAGTTCTGTAATGCTTGGTGGAGAAATTGCTGGTAACAGGTTTTCTTCCAGGAGATGACAGCAGGGTTCTGTGGAATCCAGTGTCAGACTTTACCCACATAATACGCACGACGCTCCACCGAGTCTCCGAGACATTACAGAACTTGAAAACAGTTCTACATCCTGCGATTTACTGTACGTTCCCAGGGAATTTAAAAATGACTTCTAGGTTATTACCACGTGACATCTGTTTTCCACCCATGGTATGGTACTTTCCACATGATTCCCAAGAAGATAAATGCTCATGCCTTTTGTAGGAAAAATGAAAAAGAATAAAAAAAAAAAAAACAGCAGAAAGTAAGAGAATCTTTGAAGAATATTCTGAAAAGATAATGCTTACCTTTGTTGGGTTTCACTGGGGATTGGGAATTGGATGAAAAATTTAGAGGCTGAGTAACCCCTTCTGGCTTCCAGTTTGGAGTTTCTTGGCTAGAGAATCACACTCCATGAAGGTCATGAGCTTGGAAAGAAAGAAGGGGTCCTTTTCTGGTAAAACACCGGTCCTCAGAGTGGGATAAATATGTGAAACATCAGAAGTATTTTCCTCCTGCTGTTCAGGTTAGACGTCCGCAGCAGCTTTTAAGAAAATGACAACGTCTTTCACATTTCATGTTTGGGACTCAGGTTCTGGCGCTGCTCGTTTCCTGGGGATTACACTTTAGGCAAGTTGAGTGCAGAATGAATTCTTCATGTCCTGGAGAAATGTCACCATCTGACACTGAACTAACTCATATCTGTTGAGTTCGATAGTGAAAAATTCCGTCAATTCTTAGGCATTATTTTGACTATACAGACGTAGACCTCCCCAAGGAGCTTGCCCTGACTTAACGTGTGAATTGTAACAAGTGCTGATTCTGAACTAGGTCCTTAGATACGCGATCTGCGTGATGCTGGATGGCAAGATCTCAGGTGCAGTCTCAGAAAGAAAAAGGAATGAATTCAGTACGTCTAGCAGTTTTCTGTGGCACCGAAGCACTTTGGATAGTTTAAAACTGACCTCTGCTCCTACCATCATTTATCCTATCATCATCACAGGATAAAAACTTTTGGAAGTTCTTTGTGATTTGAAAAGCAGATTTTCTTCCGTTCTTCCTCAATTTCCTGATACAGCCAACAGGATCATGGTGGGGGCACAGGCTTGACCCATTTTTTTATAGGACTAGCCTAGAAATGAGCAATAATTCAGAGAACTGGCAGAAAGAACTTATGTATTTAATAATCAATTTTGCCGACGTGAAAAAAGCTGGATGCTCTGAAACACCTAGTCTTGCCGAAAACTTGGGTACGGCAAATGTACAAGCCCTTCAGAGGCTCAGGGAATCCGTACAGAGTCTCTGCCTCTATTTCTCCCTGTGTTTGGCATAAGAATCTGTTAAGCTCATAACCACGTGACATTACTCTGGAAATGCTTAAATTTCATCTTCAGGGAAGGAAATCCAGGATATTAGAAGTGTGTCTACTAATTAACAAAGGGGATGGAGGCACAGCAAAGCATTTCACTTTGAATTTAGGCATTCCCGAATATTTTAGAATTTGTTATTTAATCCCATTTGTTTGGGGCTTTATTCTTCTACACCATAACTGAGAAAGAGACTGGTCTTCCGGCATTTCTCTCTAAAGCCTACAGGTACTTGGAACTAACAGAAAACACAAAATAACTTTTTGTCCAGCTGAGAGTGGTGTAATAGAGCTGGGTCTTCTTAAGTTAGACCTTGCAAACCTGATTCCATCTAACAGTGAGGGTACCTGCAAAGATGTACACACACTGGAAAAGTCATTTAGATGCAGCATCGAAAATGAGCAGCGCATGGGAGGTGGAAATCAGATTTACCTACACTCTAGAGCCATTTGGGGTAGAGATGAGTTGCCCTAAATCTTTTGTGGAATAGGCATCACAAAGCATATAAAAGTCTGTTGGGCATGCGTGATGTGATTTATACTTAACCGTGTAGTGCATAATAAACGCTACTTTTACATCTATTGTGTTCTATTTATCTATGATATATCTATGATATAACATAATAGATGTAAAAGTACCATTTATTATGATATGATATAGCTATCATAGATATAACACAATATTCTGTGTTTTTCTTCATGGGTTTAACTGGAAACTGGTTGGAGTTTAATTGCCAGTGATTTTGGTCTAAAGGAGTTCTAGGAACAATAGGATGAGAGCCTAATCAATATACCCAAGAATATCAACCGACAGACCCAAGGATGGCAGTGAACTCCAACTCAAATGTAAACTCCACACAGGGGAGAGAGAGTAGGATTTAGTGGATAACTCTTTCTGTGAGTCTTGATGGGACTGTCTCTCTTTCTAGAGCTCCTGCCTTGATCCCCAATCACTTAGGACCTCCCCATGGAGTAAGGTCCATGCTCACAGAGGTCTCTTGGGTTTTACCTGTCATAAAGACTTCCCCATTTATCGTGATTTTAAGTCTTCCCTCCTAGCCTGCAGGAGACACAGGAAAGATGGAGGGAAGATATATACATGTAAATGAGCATAATAAATGGCTCATATATTTAAGCCACATTTGTAGGTTGTGAGATGTATAAGGAAGGAGAGGGGACGGGACGGTTTCAAGGAAGAGGTGGCCGTTGAACTGGACCTTGAAAGATTCTGCACGGAGAAGAGTTGGGAAGATCTTTTCTTGCTAGAAGTACCCCGAGTGGCCAAAGTTCATAGTTCATGCACAGCCTCTTCAATAGGGGAGAGAAACAGACGTCCACAATGTACCGAGATGTGTTTACTTTGACCATGACTTCGGCCAAGTCACACAATCTCCCTAAAAAATTGGTTTCAAAGTGGGGCAAATTTTATCTCTCCCTTAAACAACACCTTAAAGATTTAATAAAGCTCAGTAGTTCCTATATTGCTAGGGCCCTTGGAATTGCAAATTCTTAATGAGTAAAATATCACCATGGGGACAGACGGCATAGGGTGACTAAACTGTATTCTTTCCTGGAATCAAGTTCTTACCCCTGTGCGGTAAATTACCTGTTCCTGGGAGCCATCTGGTTACCTTAAAGATCCAATTTACCCCCTGGGGCACCAACTGGGGCGTGCCATTTACTCCTCTCATGATTAAACCCAAGTGACACAATCATACTTGACTTTCACCTTTACATTGTAACATCACACAACCTAGATGGGTTCTCTCAGTCTCCTGCAGACTTCAGAATGTCATAGGCTGCCTATTTTAGTTCTAATGGGAAAGGAACCACCCTGTAAAATGGCAGAATGGCCATTCTGGGCAAGGAAGCAGTGAGGGCACAAAGCAGTGATATCTAATAGAAATACAGCGCTAGCCACAAATGTGAGCCACATGTGTAATTTAAAATTTTCTAGTAGCCGCGTTAAATGAAGTAGTTTGAAACTAATTTAAACGTGTTTTGTTTAAGCCAACATATCTAAAATGTTATAATTTCCATGTATAATGAATATGAAAAATTTTAATGAGCCATTTTACATTCTTTTTTAATGTGAAGTCTTCAAAACTAGTTTGTATTTTATGCTTACAGCCCATCCAATTCAGTCCACAGGAACTTCTACAGGGCTTAATGGTTCCACGAGGCTAATGCCTGCCATGTTGAGTGGCACAGGTCTCAAAATCCGGTGTGGGTTTCTCACAACACGTGTCTGTTCTGTCTACACCACAGCACGTCTCCAGTGCTCAACGAGCCATAGGCAGCAGATAACTAGCAAATTGACAGTACAGCTTAAGGTCCTTTCTGAGCACATCTGGAGAGGTGGCCAGCTTAGGGTCTATTTAAGGGTAGTTAGCTCAACTATCAACACACACACACATCTATCTAGCCGCTATCATAAACTGTGCACTTTTTAGGTTCCGGCACACAATGATATGTATGACATAGTCTTTTTTTTTTTCTTTTTTTTTTTTTGAGACAGAGCCTCAAGCTGTCCCCCTGGGTAGAGTGCCATGGCATCACAGCTCATAGCAACCTCCAACTCCTGGGCTCAAACGAGTCTCCTGCCGCCACCTCCCAAGTAGCTGGGACCACAGGCGCCCACCACAACGCCTGGCTATTTTTTTTTTTTTTTTGGTTGCAGCCATCATTGTTGTTTGGCAGGCCGGGGCTGGATTCGAACCCGCCACCTCCAGTGTACGTGGATGGCACCTTAGTCATTTGAGCCACAGGCGCTGAGCCTGTATGACATAGTCTTTCCTTCAATAAAGTTATCACTCAGTGGAGGAAGGATATATACATGTAAACAAGCATAATAAATGGCTCATATGTTTAAGCCATATTTGTAGGTTGTGAGATGTATAATAAGGGATAAGGGGGGATAGAGGAAGCCTTCAAGGAAGAGGTGGCTGTTGAACTGGACTTTGGAGGATTCTGCAAGAAGAGGTGGGAAGATCCTAAGAGGGCTTGAGCACAGTCTCCAGGCTACGGCTGTTATTTGAATGGGTTGAAGACAGGCCACTTGCTTATCATTAGAGTGCTTGGTGGCTTCTGAAATTTGGGGTAGGTTGTATTTCAAATGAATGATGCTCACTTTTATCCCTTTTCACTGATGTTACCCTCCTGCCCTTCATTCACTTGCCCAAATTATATCAGGAGAGAACTGATCCCAAGTTAGGTTACCTTGGAAGTCTGTTTGGGATCCAGCCTATCTCTAGAATCACCTTTATTTACATAAACAGAAGCTTGATGCATTCAGTTTTGTGACATCTGTGAATATTTTGCCTACAGAGAGAGATCTGGGGGCTGATGTTCATTTATTTTTATTGAAGTATAACAATCATCCAGAAAAGTACACAAGTCATATATAAAAAGTTTGATAAATCTGTACCAAGATATTCATACAACAAACCATCAGATATGCAGCAGTTTTTATAAAGGAATCTATCTGAAAGGTTTTTCTTGAATCCAGTCCTTCTCACAAGATTTCACTTTCTTGAAAAAGAATTGCATCAAGTCATTCATATGCAGGGATTAGGGGTTGCCAAAGAACAACATTTCTGATTTATTTACTGTTAATTTGAGATTATGAATTTCATGTTGACTAAAATTCATGTGCATGCATTTTAAAGGCAAAAGGCTGTCAAAAAGTTGATACAAAAGATTGCTCAAAGTAGTCTGACATCATCTCACTTTCCAGATGGTCCAGTCTCACCTTCAGACATTTAGAGGCCACCTTGGCTGTGGCCACCAGATGGCAGTGTTGCCCAATCTTTGCCCACCTTCCACTGCACCCGCCCCCCCCCTTCCCACAGCCTTGTCCCAGAGAATAAAATTGTAGATTGTTCTACTGCATATAAAACTGACAACCCTGTTATTTTAAACTTGAAACTGACAGGCTGTTATTTTAATGAGGTCTACCAGAGCCAAGGTTAACCAAAGCTTTATTTCCCTACAAAATGTTAAGGCCACAGTTCTAAAAGGGGGCTGTGAAATTTTATGTTATTGATACCGTCTCTAACTGTACAAGTTTTAAGATATTTTTTGACAAGTAAAGCTACGTGATGAATATAGACATCTGTTTATATATAATAGCTAAATTCTACATTACAATTGGTTCAAATTTCTCCCAATAGGACCTTTTACTCTCAGCTGCATTCCCGTGCATACACAAAATGTTCTTTTCTACAGCTATCCATTTCAGTCTATTGTGAAGCAAAAGTATATATTTTTAGCACTTTGACTTTCTAGCTTAATGAGTCAAAGGAAAATTTAAAGCTTATTTCAATCCCATTAATATTCCAGAATGAAGTCAAGTGTACTATTTAATTCTTTATTTTAATGAAAGAAGCTGGATCCAGAATAGCAAAACTTAGTTAGAAAGGATTTTCTTTCATAATAGGTACTTCTACAATGTGTGATGGTTAATGGAATTATAATTTATTTCCGTTCCCTTGAAATGTCTTTTTATGTTGATAAAGGATGGATTTAAAGTCCGTTGCTGTGTCAATATTAAAAACCTTAGAAACTGCCTTTTCCCAAGTGATTTCGTTAACGGTTTTTATACATTTTTATCTGCTAAAAAAATAATTTTTAACATTTAAGCAGGCTTCCTGTCTGAAGTTATGAATGTTGATCCTGCAAATAATCTGCTTCCATATTTACAGAATTTACTTGGAATGAATCTTGCCACCAGTGACCCTCGTCATCAGCCAAAGACCTGCTTACAAAAGGACTTTATATAAAAGCTCCCAAGGAGCCTTGATTTCCAAAAGTGGGCCTCAAGTAGATAAACTTCACGTTCAGTTATGAGTCATTGGTGGCAATGTTAATTTCATTCAACAAACATCTAATGCAAACCTATTACGCATAAGGAACTGTGCCTTCAGACAAGGTTACAGAATGGAGAAACAGTCCCTGTCTTTAGGACTAGTTAAATAATTGGAGGAGTCCAGTGAAAAATTAAAAGGTGGGGCTTCCTGTTCAAATATTACTAGGAATTTCAACAACAGCAGGGCATTGAATCAAGTCTGGGCACTTCTAAATGCCAGGCCTTGTGCAGCGATACGGGTCGTAAGCCCATGAAGCCTACTTGTCTTCCAGAAGCTACATTCTAGTTGAGTTTTACTGGGTTGTCCACTATAACCAGGTGAGACACGGGCTGGTGATAACTCTGACAACAACAGTGAGGGCTCCCATACCTATCAGATGCCCAGTAGCAATATCCATAATGACTTCCAATTTGCACAGAAATGTTGAAAGGTAGTTTATTGGGACTTCCCCTTTTCAGGTTTGATAAACAAAAGTTGTGTTTCTAGTGTGACATTTTTGTTCAGTGAGATGTCAGCAAGTCCTTACTGAATTAGCAGACACCGTGTTCAACTGATCACTTGGATCACACTGTTGAATCATCACAACCTCACACGAACAATGAGGACGCTCAGGCAATGAGGAGTGAAATTGCTTGGCCTTAATCACGTAGTATAAGCAAGCAGGGCCTCGTTTTGAGCCTTGACAATGGGACTCTAGGGCCTCTAGTCTCAGATTATATCACAACAGAATTGGTGCTTCTAAAAGCCCTGTCTCTGTTGGTAGATCTCCTGCACTCCAAAAGAAGGAAAATATATTGGAGCCCTATCATTCTCTGGAAATCTAGATATTTTCCAACACCATGGGGATGTTAGCAGCCCTACAAATAATTTCCTAGTTTTTTGCCTTTTTCCAATACCACTGTGGTTAGACCAGTTTCTCCTAATTTTCTAGGCCTTTCTTTTTTTTATTCCTTAGGCCTTTTCTAACAATGTCGATGGCTAGAACCGTCCAAACAAATACAAGACTACACATTTTCCAGGCTAACCTTTTACATCAACCCAGGCTCCCTTAGGAGGTCCGAAGACAGGTAAATCAAGTGGTGTTTTCTCAGTTACTGTTCTGGTTATGAACAACAGTGGGTTATGCGTCTATCTCTCTGTTATCTATCATCTACCTTAACTTTCAGCAGAAATAATAACAGTTCTCAGATGGGGCAAAGAACATTCTAGATGCACAATACCATAAAACCCAGGCCATTACTCTAACATGCAAGTGTGAAAAACCAAAGTCCTAAAGACTCCTCCTGGCTTTCAAATGGGCAAAATGTTCCCCTTCTGGACTTTTTATTCATAAAGCAGCCCAGACCAACTCTTCCCCTGGGTTTCCATGACAAAAACGGAGAGTTTTCCCAAAGGGCTACATACACAGGCTGGAAGTCCAGCCGGCATAGTTAATGGTCTGTATCTAACAAAATTGCATTAGAAAGCCTCTCCTTGAGACTATTTCTCTTATGAAATGGAAAGTAGTAAAGAAAACAAAATTTTCACCACCCTGCCATAGGAATCCACGGGGATTTTGCATTTTTCCTATTACACTGTGCTGGGGAATAAGGTGGAGAAGCCAGACAGTAAATCTGATTCAACCAAATCCAAAGCACTTGGAGGAATCACCTTTTTATTGCAGATAAGTATAAAAACAGTCCTGGAAGCACAGTGGAATCTTAAAGATAAAATGCCACAAGCTTTCTGTTAATAGATTTGGTAGCTAAGGAGTGGTACTTAGAGAATAACCTTCATCTCTTCAAAAACTGATCTCAGCAAAAGGAACTGTGAATGTAAATAATTAGAAGGATGACCGCGCCGAGTTAGCCTCTCTAGGAGGTTGCTTTTCTATCCTGCTTTGAAGAGTTATGTTTTGCTCCTGATGCATGGAACACCACAATATAATTATCATTCAGGGGGATGAGGCTATGGTGTGAGCCTTTGCTCCTAGGGATAGAACCCCCATCTCTCAATTTTTTCCCCCTGAATTAATAAGACTCACTGATTTGACTTTTTTTTTTTTTTTGCATTTTCTCATCAGAAGCTATTGCTGAATTTTTATACTGTGTCACAGTGATCCATGTATCATAAATTCTGGCATGCTTCATTCTCTCCATTCTTTTTGGTACAATAAAAGGCAAGTTAAATAGCCTTTGAAAAATAGTTTCCATTTTTCTTATTTCTTCCAATTATTTTCTATGTGGAAAACCAGCCCCCCTTTTCAAGAAAAATCATAGATGTTAAAAAAAGAAGCTCGGCCCATTTTAAATTTATTTCTTTTGTACTCAGAAAGGTGGGAGGGTTTTTCAAGGGTTTTCACAAAGATAATTGAGTGTGGGGCATTATTTATGTAAGCGTCGAAATCAGATGTGCCACTAAGTTGCCCTTCTCCATTATTTATATGGTTGAGGAAAGTTCAAACTTCAAAGGAGCTGGAACTTATATCCAGAACTTGATTCTACTTTTATTGGTCTGAAGAGGTGACCCCACAACAAGAAGACCAGCTTAGAAGTCTCTTTGCAATAAAACTAAATGTGCACACACACATACACGCCTCC
Source organism: Galagoides demidoff (assembly GCA_963574575.1). NCBI lineage: Eukaryota > Metazoa > Chordata > Mammalia > Primates > Galagidae > Galagoides > Galagoides demidoff. The sequence goes on along the minus strand of CAUYQV010157402.1, from coordinate 57,601 downwards.
TCTTTTTTTTTTTTTTTAAACAGAGATATAAAAACTGGGCTTCACTAAAATTTGATTAAAAAGAGGATGGTAGAAAAATATTATAATGAGTATCCTGGGAAATTATGGAAACTCTATAGTGGTCCTCAAAAGGAAAAGAGCTTTCCCCTGATCCGAAATGGTTACGGCACAGGTGGTCCAGAGCTCACCCACCCCATGGTGTTTGCTCCAAGTACAGACTCAACTACTGGACCACAGCCTGGGACTCTGTATCGCTAACTGGTATTTCCTCCCTCCGCCCCGACTGCCCAACTAATTCTCATACACGGGAAATCTGAAAACTCAGAGCCACAGGGTTAACCAATGGACTGATTTTCAAGGCGTGCCCAGCTCTGTGACATTAGCTTTGTTTCCTTTCTCTGAAAGATCTTTTAATTTTCAGATTTAGTTTAGCTTTTTACATCCATCTTTCACGTCTTCCAAGACTACAAGTCAGGTTCTCGTGACCAGTGAATCTTATTGCAGTAATTTAAAAAGTTTATTTATTTAGTTTCTTTAGTGCTTAGAATCTGTTGCTTTACTGCCCTGACTGTGTTCACGGCCTTCCTCCGAGAGGGCAATGGGAGGGCAATGCAGTGAGCGCCCAGCCCATGCATTCAGCAGACATCTGCGGGGGCCTCTTTGGCTCAGGGTCCCCACTGGGCACTGTGCTACAAAGATATCAAGGACATTGCCTCTGCCCTCAAGGAGCTTTCCCTTCTGGGGAGGTAGGGATGTAAAAGCAAAAGGTCTACAATGTGAGGTCACTGGTGACAAGCACTGAGTTGAAAGGTGGAGATGCTGAGTGTCGAGCGTGTGATGTGTGTTTTTTTAGGGGCAGAAACTAGTGGCCCAAAGGTGATTAAACCGAGAACAAGTGGGAAAGGCTAAGGGCACTTAAGCCACAACAAAGGACATAGGGTTTAAGGGGTTAATCAGGCCCTTTGAAAGCAGGCCTGGCCTGGGACTGTATTGCTAACTTGGGTTTCCTCCCTCCAGCCCCATCGCCCAACTAATTCTCATACACGGGAAATCTGAAAACTCAGACCCACAGGGTTAAGGATGTGCTGTGATATCTCTAGGGCATGCTCAGCTCCCTGACGTGATCCGAGGGCTGTGACCACTTCACCAGAAAGCCCAGAAGTTTCCAGAGATGGCACGAGAAGTGAGGCTGGCCTTCTGTACATCTGGTTGGCTGCGAGGCTGCAGGGGCCTTTACACTCAGGCCTATCACGTGTGTTCACACCTTCTGGATGCAGCTTCTGATGGGTGGGCATGACCCGAGTAGTATCACCCTGTCCACAGGTACAGAGAAGGGTCCTGGGTCTGCTATGAGTATTGGGGGTGTAGGGAGCCGCCCATACGGGGGTGTTGCTAGGGCTGAGCTTGCAGAATGAACTGGTGTGTGTTGGGAGAATGGGGAGGACTTGGGATCCCAGTCAGAAGAGCTGGTGTTCAGAGGCTCCAGGGGACCATGCCCACTCAGGCTTTGGAAAGTAGTTGGGTGTGACCGGCAGGTAAAGTGCATGTGCTGGAGTGGCAGGAGTCAGGGCCAGGGAACGAGGCACACACCAGCAGATCTACAGGGTATTATAGTCTGCAGTGAGCTGTTTGGTATCTTTCCTGGAGGATCAGTTGAAGGTGCTAGAACAGCCTAGGCAAGACCCGAAAAGACATGGATATGGAACCGGGAAAGCTGGGCTGGGGTGGGCAGCGGTGCGGGCTGATGACAAGGGCAGGCGGGCAGTGCCTTGTGGTTCACACCTAGCATGAATTCTCAGCTGGCAACTCCAGGACACATTTTCCATCTCAATTAGACTCTACTTCTTACAGAGCCCTGCTTCCCTCTCCATGTGTTCGTGCCGGCGCCAGCCCTCACTTATGCTACTTGCAAATAGCTTCCTCCAGTGGGGGAGGGATCTCTTCCTCTCAGCCTGCCAACAGCCTCTCCCTCCATGCCGGCAGGGATCATGCAGGGGAAGCAAATGAGAGAAGGAGGCTGAGTTTGTTCATTCATTCCCTAAACATATCCACTGTCCCAGGCATTCTCCAAGGTACAGAGGCTGAAGCACGGACTGAAAAGGGCAAAAATCCCTTTTTTAATTTTTTTTTATTAAATCATCACTGTGTTCATTAATGCAATCATGGGATACAATGTGCTGGTTTTATATACAATTTGAAATACTTTCATAAAACTGGTTAACATAGCCTTCATGGCATTTTCTTAGTTATTGTGTTAAGACATTTGTGTTCTACATTTAGAAAGACTCACATGTACCCTTGTAAGATGCACTGTAGGTGTGATCCCACCAATCACCCTCCACCCATCCTGCCCCCTCCCCTCCTCTCCTTTTCCCTTTTCCCCATATTCTTGAACTGTAATTGGGTTATAGCTTTCATAAGAAAGCTATAAACTAGTTTCATAGTAGGGCTGAGTACATTGGATACTTTTTCTTCCATTCTTGAGATACTTTGCTAAGAAGAATACGTTCCAGCTCCATCCAGGTAAACATGAAGGATGTAAAGTCTCCATCTTTCTTTAAGGCTGCATAATATTCCGTGGTGTACGTATGCCACCATTTATTGGAAAAATCCCTTTCTTCATGGAGCCTACATGTTCACCAGAGGATTCCAACAATAAACAAGATGAGCCAGCAAAATAGATGGTCTTTAGTAAGAGCTAAAGTGAAACGTGAAGTGGAGCCCGAGGATGGAGATGTGTGTGGAGGTGGGCGCAGGGCAGGGCTGTCTGTTTAGGTAGGAAGCTCACAGAGGGCCTCCCTGGTGAGGCCGCCTTTGATGATGTTGGAAGGTGACATCTGCCCCTGAATAGCAGAGAATGTCTCTGTTGTCTAATGGCTGTGACAGTAATAGCATAGAAATGTCAGCATTTCATTTTACTTTTATTTTTCTGCCTTTACGAGTATATATATGGGGACTATTTTTCTTCCATAAGAAAGCAATACAGTAGGCATGAAAACAAAAGGGATCTGACCCTTGGCCTTGCTTGGACCTGAGAGGGTGGAAGGTTATGCTAATCGAGGAACAATACCCCAAGAAGGGGAGGAGCCACTGGCTACCTGTGCCAGGTGGACGTGGGAGCCAGGAGTGGGAGATTTTGTTGTATAACAGAAAAATATGGATTTTAATGTGCGAGCTCTTGATTTTTAAACTCCCTCCACTTCCACCCTTGAGTTCATCATGATTATTACCATGACCACCGTGACCACCACCACCACGGTCACAGTGCGGGCTGAGTGGATTCACCTCGAGGACTGACAGCTGAGTTGCTTTCCAGCTGAGTTGGAGAGCAGCTTCCGGTCTGAAGCTTTCCTGGGTGATGCCAATTCATTCTGCTTTCTGCCCCCCGTATATTTTGCACTCATTTACTGACTCATTCATTCCGCACTTGCCCAGAGCTTACCGAGGACCAGGCACTGCGCGAGGGACACGCTTATGATTAAAACACACCTTCCAGAACCTTTAGTTAAATTCTTCGCTTATTATTTGTGCTGCATGGAAATGAAGAGTAGCCAGAGCCAGGGGGCTCCCGGGAGAGTGAAGATTTATTTTGCTCATCCTATCACACCAACGAGCACTTTATTTTATCAGTACCTCGTGTGTTTGGTTTGTTTATTGTTTCATTTGGATACGTATTATCGCCATAAAACATCTTGATGCCGCTGGTAACGAACAGTATCTTATACATTTCTGTGCCCTTTCAGTAGGTAGCTGAGTGTTGAACACGTGGCTGGGGCTCAATAAATATGTTTTCAGTTGACTGCTGGATTACGGAGAAAGCCTCATAATTTTCAAAAAGGGTCTGACCTAAAGACTGATGTGGAGTCTGTCAGACCTTTTTAATTCTTCAGAGGGCAAAAGTTTGAACAGTTGCACAGGTGAGGAAAGAGAAGGCTTTTAATGTTATCTGTACACGATGCCTCGGAAGCCCAGTATCGGGGAGAACATGCTCATCGTTTTGAAAGCACGTGTGGCCATGGGCCCAGACCTGTTTGCCCTTCATGGATGTTATTATACGACCACAGCCTTGGGCAATGAAGAAGGGGCAAAGAACGTGTGTTTTGTGCTGTTCTGGGTTTGCTCTTGGAGGTAGCATTTTTTTCTTGAGAACCATGGGATTGGTGGCGTGAATTGGATAAAGATCTGAGCACTGCGTCCTTGGACGAGTTAGTGAGTGGACAGCTTGGTCACCTCTCCCTTTCCGTGAGATCTCAATAACGTAAAGCAAGAATGCCAGAATTGAGACTTTAGGTCCATAATTTCATAACGACTAGGTAACAGCCCAAGACATTTTATTAGCTGTCAGGTGACTGGCTGAATTTTTCAGCACTGCATCTTCCTGGAGTTTTAGTGTTCAGTACGTGTGATTGCTACTCCACTCTGAAGGGGTAAGTGTGACTCACAGAAGCTGAAGTGCTGCCATCTGAAGAGGGATATACGGCCTCACACATGCCTTTCACTCTTTTTTTTCCCCCCAGGAAAGTGCTAATTAGTGGAGAGGCCTCTTTACACTGAACAAGCAGACTTTCTGCTGACCCAGATCCGGGTTGTTTTATTTTATTTTCTTTCCCAAATTCCCAAATGAGATGCAGCCTCTCTTTTTCATGAGGGTCTGGGGAGGAGGGAGGATAAAGCAATCTCGTGTTGCCTTAAACACTCACGATTTGCTCAACACGAGATTACCTCCAAATTAGGTCTTGGTTAAACCACGGAGAGAGTTTCTAGGCAATGAGCGCAGAGCTGCGCTGGTTTCTGTCGACTGGTGGCTTCGGAGCGTTGGTGGCCCGTCCGTGCTGAGGAGTAGCTTGGCAGAAATTCCACAAGGTGACTCCTGGGGGCACCTCGGTCTCCCCCTTTGCCTTCCTGTGACTGGTTCACTGGATGTCCCTCTTTCTCTTTCCTTAGCACGGAGAAGGGCAGGGGACCCCTTCTTGACCTGCACGTTACTGCCCATCACCATGCTTGGCACGATGCCAAGACCTTTACTCCTCAGGAGCTGTCAGCTGCGTTCAGACCAAGAGAAAAGAATGTCTGTTTCCTTCTGCTAAGGGCCACACAGTCCGGCAAGCACTGAGTAGACTCCCCTGTTCCCAAACACCTCTGAAGGCCACTTGGGTCATCTCTGACTAACCCAGACGTTTCTAAGCACAGGCGGATGATACAGTAGCTTAGCGCCTTGAGGATAATGGAGACAAGATTCCTAAGTGGCCCATCCCGGCTTTGAAGGGGTAGATCAGCTGGGTCTTAGAAGCAAACCGATGGCAAAACTCAACTTGGGCAATTTGAGGATAGCTCAGTACGGGACTTGACCTAAAGGTGACAGCAGGGTGCTGGAAAACCGTCCGGAATTGTGGGGAACCCAAGGCCCAAAGGACTGATGTGTGTGTGTGGGAGGTAGCTCGGGACAGGTGGGGGGGGACTGTGACCGTCATGGAGGTGGCACAGGGAGGAGGCCTGCGCGGCTGGGGCTTCTCCCTTCCCTGAAAGCTCCTAGGGGTGCCCCCACTGACCAAGCCTAACTGGAGCCCAAACATAAGGGAGCTGTGGGTATAGTCTCTAAACCTTCGGTGCCACATAAGCCGGAGAAGAGAGGAGGGGGCGGGATGCGGAGAAGACGCCTGCCCTCCTGGGGGCCAGGAAGGGACAGTCCCACCCCCACCAGCCCCATTTTGCAGCTGCTGCCATCACCGCTCTGCAGGCTCCTGAGACCCGCTGCCCTGGGCTCACACGTCTTTCTGTGCCTCACTGCTGCAAGCACAAGGCAGAAAAGCCTTTCCTCGGGAGCTTCGGTAACACGGACCTCAGAGTGGGTAGGAAGTGTGAAAAAGCATTTCCAGAACCCCCAAATACTAAAGCAGGACCCCGGTTTCCTGCCTCTCTGTTTTGTCTTCTTTTTCCCCCTTTCTTCCCTCTCCTGGCCTCGCCCTTTGTTCTCCATCTCTCAGCCTTCCCGGTTCGCGTGGTTTAATTACCGGTCTGCCCTTGCCTCCCTGAAATCATCTGGAATGTTTCTGAGACATCCATGGCTGACTCCAGCCCAGAAGGGAAATTCATGAGTATACGCTACAAGGATCCGATTCCCTTAAGTAATAGCCTCTTTCTGTTTCATGTCTAGTTAATTTGTTTAAATCCAAGACAGAGGGAGTTAGGGTGGTGGGTTAAGGTCACAGGAGGGAGATCAGGTCCATGGCACTGTCACGGATTTGCATTCCTCCAGAGCGGCTGGTAATTAAGCAGCTATTCCTACTCAAGGCAGAGGGAGGGTAAGGAAGGGGGTTCCTGGGGAAAGGTTGTGGGCGAGTGAGTCCGAGGCGCAATCACAGGCCCAGATGTGTCATCTCTTCTCTCTGGAGCCTTCTGTTATTCAAGTTCTTTCCTATAGCTTTGTTTTTCCACAAAAGGCTCTGGTGCACCAGGAAACCAGTCTATTTCAGAATCAGCATGGTGTAGGGGCAGCTTTATAAATTACCGCCTCATGGGGACTCACTCCAGGCCGACTTTGCTTTCAGAAATTCTCATTAGGTAGGGGAGTACAGAGGGATCACCCTGGCTCGCTGTCCCCAGGTGTGGGGAAAAATTGCCAACTAGATATAATTTTTCTCATGACTTTTTGTTTTTATCAGGTTCTGTCTCCTGAGTTTCCTTGGGCTTTGACTGGCTGCTGCTCACCTTTCATTTAGGAATCGTTTTGCCTTTGCTTTCAAGGCTCAGGGAGTACCAGACAGCTGGGGCTTGATTCTCCTAAGTCTTGGGCCCTTGCTCATGCTCAGCCACTCATTTTAAATTTTTCCTTTCCCCTACTCGGCAATTAATTTTTAAAATCAAAGTCTACAGACTTCAGAGACTCAGGGCAGGGTGAGCCCTGGACAACCTGAGGAAGCCGCTTTGGTTGGTGAGGTCCTCTTCCCTGCCCGTCTCCGTCCCTGTGCCCCTCTCTCCTCACCCCTCATGTTCTGCTGAGACGTCGGCTATTCCCACTGTGTCCTCCGGCCTCTCAGAATGGACCGTGATGGTGCCCTAATGCTGTCTGGGCCGTGACCTTCTTTCAGAGACCCTCATCTTCTGCAAAAGGGATTTGCTTTTCATTCTGTGCACAGCTAGAAGATTCATGGATTATTCCTTCCAGTGAACATACATGCTTTTGTATTTATATATATGCACGTGTGTGTGTTTAGATAGACATCCTATACTTATATGTATATTTTAACAATGCCTTCTGGAGACAGCACTATAATTCAGAGGAGAATCCTGTTGTCTCACAGTGGGTACCATAGCAGGACACTGAGAGAGATGTTTGGGGTCAGATGAGTCTCCTTCACATCGCCCCATGATGTGCGGTGGCTGCTGTTTGTCTGTTCCCATCACTGAGTCTGAAACTTAAATATTTTCCCTCACAGTGGTTCTTATTGTGGCTGCATATTGGAACCTTCTGGGGCGCTCTAAAGTCCTAATGCCTGGCTCTGGACCACAGAGATTCTGATAAAGTTAGACCATCAGGGGTGCAGGCTGAACACAGGGATTTTTCAAAAATCTCCAAGTGATTCCAATATGTGGACAAGATTGAAAAATCCTGCAACCCAGCTCCATCAGCTGGACCGGCAGGTAAACAATGAAATGCAGCATCAGGCAGCACGTGACGTTGGAAAGGCAGCATATTTCAAAGGTGGTGACGATGAAACGTTTACCAATAACACCTGTTTTTTACTTGTGCATCTTCCAAGAGTAGGACCTTGTGTTAGGCACCAAGGACACAGGAAGTACAATTCCATCATTCCAGTATCAACTGTAGGAGGCACTGAGTGGCTAGATGGATTCAGTCTCACCATCTATCAGGGTAAAGACAGTTAGGCATTCAAGTAATGACCACCCAAGACTGCATGGCAGAATGTTTATAGATGAAACACCAGTGAAGCGATTACTTAGGCCTGAGGAAGGTTTTTTGGGTGAGGTGGCTTTTGAATTGAACTTGAACAAGTGTCCTCTTTTGACAGTTGGAGAATTAGGTGAAAGGCCTTCTAGACTGAGCAAAGGCAAGGACGCTCCAAAGAGCAGGGCCATGTGGAGATTAGCACCCAGGTACCCTGGCAGAGCCAGAAATTGAGGATTAGATGGGAAGCTGGACAAGTCAGTGGAGAGTGGATTGTATGCATGTTAAACTCAATGCTATGGATTCCATATGCTTTAATTCCATATCTCCTTGAGTCCTTACACACCAAGAGGAGATGGATGTTTCAGGAGAGTGATGACTCCAGGCTTGGTTGAAAGAAAGCTGGCAATGAAGAGGCTAAAACCAGAGGGATCAAAGATGGTGAGGAGACAAGAGCCATTATCAGGACCAGAGAGAAGGAGAATCTAGAAAGTGGCAAGAGGAATAAAAAGAGGGGAGTTCTTTTGTGAGGTCGAGTTTCAGTGGCACAATGGATAGGAATTAGCAAGAAGTGGGATGGTTGTGGGAGGTCCGTTAAAAGGAGAAATCAAGGATGACCCTGCAGTTTCCATCCTGGGTGACAGAGCCCCCAGGAAGGCATGCCTTTTAAGTTCTGGATGACTGCAGTTCTCTGAGGTTCTGTGGGCTCAGGCAGGCATCACAAGGGTCTGCATCTGCTCCATTCACCACTATATTTCTAGTGCCCGGCCCAGTAGGCACAAATATTTATTAAATAAACAGGTGTTAAATGAATGAATGCAAACAAAAGAAATTGATATAAGGAAGGAAGGAGGAAGTACATGAGGCTGAGCAAGTTTTTAGAGGAGAAAGGTAGGGTGTTGGTTTTTGCCAGGCTGAATTTGGAGTTCTAATGAGGCAGCAGGTAGTTGGAACTGCAGGGCTGAGATAGGAGAAAGACCAGGGATTGTCCTTGAGGGGTTAAATATGTAATTGGAGATTCAAGGTGTGCATATGGAAAAATAGTTAAGGATCAAATTAGCAGAGGCTGGGTGCCAGCGGGCCGTCCTCACACTGTGTGCAAAAGGGATTCAGAGGAGGAGCGTTTGTGATCGATAAGGTTCATCTTAGACCACTTCAAGGAGCAGGGTTTGGAGGGATGAACATGTAGATCTTGGAAGAAAGAAAGGGGAAGGAATTCCAGGGTGAAGAAAGAATGTGAACAAAGCCATGGGGTACCTGGGGACATTCCCTAGATCCTTGCCACTCAAGGCCTTCCCTGGGAACTTGTCAGAAATGCAAAACCTCAGTCTCTACCTCAGGCCTCCTGACCTAGAACCTACATTTTAACAAGATCCCGGGGAGGTTTGGAAACACTCCCACATTGGACAAGCACTGGCCTGGATCATGTTCACTGGAGTGAAAACGTGTGTCACAGAGTAAATTAGACTGGGGACTGTAATGGGGACAGTTGAATGAGAAAAGGGTTGAGGAAGATCATTTTGGTAGAAGAGTAAGAGAGTCCAGAGAGAGATCCTTACAGGCAAAAATAAAAAGACAAGATCCATTCACTCTACCAGTGAGGCAGGGCAAGTTAGACATGAGAAAAACGTGTAATGTGAGGCTCCATTATGCTGGGCACCCAGTGGGGTCTGGCAATGGATGCACCACTGAGCATGTGCAGAACCACCGCAACCCAGGGACTCATGTGCTGGGAGGTGGGTCATGCCCACGTGCTGTCCCAAACACCTGCCTCTCAGGTCGGGCGCCCTCTCTCTTTGGTAAACGCTGCATCCATTTACTGGACCTTTTAAGGATTCTCCAAGACCATCTCCAATATGTACTTAGGCAAGGAAGTGGCTTCATCAGACTTTACAACACAGTGCTATGTGGAAGGATATATTTCCGCGTAGTTATTTTGGTTAGCTTTATTTCATTAGCTATGCAGGACCCATCCGACGATCTTCAGGTTAGTTTGATAACAAGATGCTTTTTCATCACTTCTGAATAAATCATAGATGGTAAAGAAAATGAACGGGCAATGCAGGAACAATCTTACTTTCCATCTGCCTCATTCATATTCCTGAATTACGTTAAAATTTTTATTAAATTATGTCAAGTCAATTTGCGTCTCTAGGAGATTTAAAAAATATTAGTGGACTAGCTATTACCTCAAAGGAAAATTTAATTTTCTACATTAGTATAAAATAATTAGTCATGATATTTAGCTGCAAACTTCTGAGAGCAAATGAGGGTGACCAAAAATCTTTCTGTCAGGGATATCATACTTCATCAAAGCACCTAATAGGGAGAAGTTGTATTTGAAAACCGGGACAGTTGTTTCGTTTTGATCTTTCCTACATGCAGTTTCAGAGCTCTGGCCTTTATGGCTTAATTTATTCCCAATCAAAACCCAGCAGGGCTCCCAAAAGGCCTTTCTGTGCATGGGAAGAAGAGAATGTGATGGCCACAAACGCTCAGAGAGCCGTGTTTTGGAATTCCTCTAACCGCGCCTCCGAAATGCTCGAATATACCATCACCCACCAGTTCTTGGAGCTTACCTACGATCAACAAAATAAAATGCAAACAAACTGTGTATTCAAGAGGACAAGAAGGAAAATCATACTCATCCTGGTTCTTTTTGTTCACCTCTGTTGGTGTTACGCTCAGGGTGAAAAAGGCAACGTGAGAAATAACAAGCTGGATGCCAGTGTGGGGTGCGGAGTGGGAGAGACGAGTTTGCAGCCGTCCCCGGCTCAGCCCATGCTTCCTGCTTCCCCCTCGCATGTCAAGCTCTCTTCATGTTGGTTTTTGTGCTTAGCCTCCTTGTACCTCCTAGACACACGCTGATCCGTACCTCCCTCCCCACTGCGTCCTACCTCCTGGCACCAATGTCTGATGGGCACAGCAGTCGTTCTTATTAGAAAGGACGCTTCAGAACATCCATCCACGTGAGCAGGACATTGCAGAGCAAGATACTGGTGTTGATCAGAGGAATTTTGCACAGTACAGTGTTTCATGTGTGACAGACGAAGGCCCAGCCTCTCCCCACCCCAACAGTTTTCACATTAATAAACGCCTGCTATGGATTGAATTGTGTTCCTCAAAAAGATAAGCTGAAGTCCGAATCCTAGAACCCTCTGTGTGTGGCCTCCTTTGGGAATAAGGTCTTTGTAGTTGTGATTCCATCTACAGAGATGTGGTTAAATGGGCGCGCAGTGCTATGGCGTGGGCTCTTAATCCAACCTGACTGGCGACCTTATAGGAGGTGAAAAGGCACAGACACAGAATGCATGTGACAGGAAGTGGATGGGGACATGCTCCAGCTGCCAACCAGAGAGGGCCAAGGAAAGCCCAGGACTGCCAGCAGCACCAGTGGTTAAGACAAGCATAGATCGAGTCTCCCCTGGAGCCTCAGAGGGAATGGGGCTCCGCTGACACCTGGATTTCAGACTTACAGTTTTCAGGACGTACAGATAACACATATATCTGTCATACTAATATTAAGGCACCCAGTTTGTCATACTCTGTTACAATAGCCCCAGGAAGCTACAATGCCCCTCCTGAAATAATAATAAGAAAAGCAACAACCAGTCACAGACAGTCCCTGACAGGTGGATGCTTTTAAGACCAAGCTGGAGAGTTTTCCTAGACGCAGCCCCTGGTGGTGGCCAGAGTCAGTCAATGTCTGCCACGCACGTAGACTGCACTATGTCCTTATTACAGGAGGATGACGACTTTGCAATGGGCATGTGCCATCCAAGTGCAGTGCTGAGGAGCACTTCAATAGAAGGAGACGAACGGGATGTTCTCTGCTTGCCTTGGTAACGTTTTTGGTAAATGGAGCCCCATTTGAAGTACTCAGAGGGAGCTTGCTATTTAAATTACATTTCTTTGCAAAGCAAGTATGACTTTTTTTTCCCCCACACAAAATCAGAATTTTATTTTTTTTTTTTAATGTTAGTATTCTTAAAGTAGGGAGCACAGCTCTGTATTAGATACTGCTAGGAAAGAAAAACCTTATTACTTGGTGTCAGGTTAAGAAAAATGGAAAAGATTGACCCGCAAGTGTCTTCTCAGACATTAGAGGCTGACAAATTTGAAATAATTTTACTAAGTGCTTTTCACTAGCAGATTCTAAATTGAGAAACAGGGTGAATTTTATTATCTATGTCCAATATTTGATATTCTATAAATGCAGACCACTTAATATATTTCCTTTATACATGCAATAATAATAGTGCTAATTTAAGGATATTTTATTTTTATATACCAGCCCTTCTTGACTGCTGGGAGCCCATATTTTCCCCAAAAAGGAAATTTCTTGGACTGTTCTGAGAGCTTAGGATACAATGGGAACACATTTAATTCAACAAAGAGAAAAACTAAAGCAGAGGAATTTTACAATTAATTCACGATTAATTCAGAATGTGTTGAATATGTACCATGCGCTTTCACTGTACAGAATCTTTTTAAAGTATATTTTTATCCTTCTGGATATTACGTGCTAACGATAGCACAAATAGACAAAGAAAGGGTTATGTAGTAGTTTAGATGGTGTGGGTGATGGAACCCCCAAAGTAGTGTGCAAACAGGAAGTGCTCTTGAAGGGATTCTGCCTGTGGCTCTGATACTCCCTGCAGACTTGGCCTTGACTCATTTGGGGCAATGAATAGTCACAAAGAGTATAATTATCAGTCATGAAGTGTTTGGATGGTTTTGGGTCCACCAACTGGCAAACCAGCAATTAATAAGTGCAGTGAACTTTTAAATTCCCAGATTCTGGGAAAAGAAAAAAAATCTGGGAATTGAAAACCAGTGCTCCTGCAATTCTGAGACTGCTTCACGGAAACTGTTGTTTGATTTCAGGCTCCTCAGTGAGGCTGCTTCCCTAGGTCAGAGGGACTTACCCTTCCAAATTTATTGTTAATCAGAACCTGAATATTCACATTCTCTTCTTAACAAAACATTCTTTAAATTTCTGAAAGTTCACATAGGGCAGAGCTTCCAGGTAAAGGTGGCGGTTGCTTTGCAGATGAAATTTAAAGGGGGAAACACCCCAAAACTCAATAATCAAACAAAAAAAATAATAAAGGAGCCAGGGTTGGTGGCTCATGCCTGTATATAACCTTAGCACTCTGGGATGCCAAGGCTGGTCACAGCTCAGGAGTTCAAGACCAGCGTGAGCAAGATGAGACCCTGTCTTGATTAAAAACAGAAAAACTATAAAATTAGTTGGCCATTGTGGGCTGGTACCTTTAGTCTCAGGTACTCAGGAGGCTGAGGCCAGAGGATCACTTCAGCCCAAAACTTTGAGATTGCTGTGAGCTACGATGATGCCACTGCACTCTAGCCTGGGTGACAGAGTGAGGCTCTGGTGTCTCAAAATAAAAAATAAAATGTTTTAAAAAATTCAAAATGAATCCCAAAAAATCTGTGATGAATAAAATATCAAAGTTTTAAATGAAGACAAGACAGATACTGCTGTTTTTGTTTTTCTTTTGCCTCAGGGTCCCTTTCAGCCCTGGGTTCACATGTGGTTGGTTGTAAGAACACCATTAACTAACACTAGCCCTGTTTTAAAACTCTCTTAATTCTCTTCTGAAGATGAAAAGTATTCAGTTGGCACCAAAGCAAGTAGATTACCTACGCTCACAGGTTCGAGACCAGTCTGAGCAAGGGTGAGACACCCTTCTCTAAAAAATAGCTGGGCATCGGGGCAAGTGCCTGTAGTCCCAGCTACTGGGGAGGCTGAGGCAAGAGAATCACCTGAACCCAAGAGTTTGAGGTTGCTGTGATGCCACGGCACTCTACCTACGGTGACAAAGGAAGACTCTGCCTCCAAAAAAATAAAGTATTCCATTAACATAATAATATGATGTTTTATTTTAAAACAAGCTTTCAAAGTTCATTTCTTCACTTATTGTTCAACAAATGAACACGTGTGCCTCAGGTGTGCCCGGGTCCCTTATGACGCCTGTGACACTGTGTCCCAAGTCTCTAAATCCTATCCTGAATTTTCAATTTTCTCTATTTTATGCTCTTCAACTTTGATTTCATTACTCCCAGGTTGGGCCGTGGAGGATGCTGACAGGTAAAATGAGCAGCGTGAGCCTCCTAACTCAGTTTTTCATATCTCCCTGCATCTGGATTACCCTACTTAGGAAACTAAACCACCTTGTGCTGATCCGGAGCCAAAGGAGGATCAGCTCCATGAAGCGAGAGGCCGTGCTCCTCTGTGCAAAGGCAGCTGTTATAGGCTTTCATTAGAGAGAGTTGTGGAGGAGCCCACATGGCTGGTGTCACTTATAAAACAGTGGCAGGCTTTCCAGGCAAATGGGAAGCCATTTATAGTTCAGGGATTCTCCTGGTGTGTTAAATACTGTAAATCCTTATGAGTAATGCCAGAGCCATGGAATCAATAAAAACCAAAATGACCTTCACTCGGCCTGCCCTCTAAGTGTATGGTCCCAGGGTGACAGACACCTCGTTGCTACGTGGGGGAAATGTAATCTGGCGCAAATGACAAGCCTCACTTCTGTGTTACTTTACTCTCTGCCTTTCTCACTTTTAATCGGTTCTGGCAGGGCATGAGATTTTCCGATAGGTTTTCAAGTTTAATTTTTAAAAACCTCATACTTCAGGGTGACGTTGGCCATCCCAGTGAATTACAAAGCCCCTCCAAGTCTCTTTCGGGAGAGTGGCAGGTGCAATCCTCTCCAGACCTGGGCAGCTCAAGGACCGAGCAGGCAGCTGGTGGGAGAGTCCAAGACGGAGCAAACAGGCTGTCTGCAGATACAGGAGGTGGTAGGGAAAGTGACCTCCTGATAACGGTTCTGAGCACAGAATGGGAGAGTGGGGAGGGTGGGGCAGGGGCAGAAAGAAGTCCCCACGATCTCAGTCCTCAGCTTTGTGCCTGTTAGCTTCCACGTACTGCTCTAACGAGGTGCCACGATGGGGTGACGTAAAACCACAGAAATTTATTCTCTCAGTTCTGGAGGCCTGAAGTCTCAAATCAAGGTAGCGGCCAGGCTGCTTCCCTCTGGACACTCTGAGTGTCTGCTCCACTCCCTTTCCCGAGCTCCTGCTGGTGGCCGGCAAGCCTTGGCATCCTTTGACTTACAGCTGCACCCCTCTGATCTCTGTCCCTGTATTTACAGGGTCTTCTCCCTCTTTGTGTATCTCCTCTGGGTCTCTTGATCCAAAGTCTCTTCTTACGCGGACACCAATCATTGCATGGAGGGCTCTCACTACTCCCAGGACTCCCTGAACTTGGTTCCATCTGCAGGGACCCTACTTCCCATGAAGGGTCCATTCACAGGTGGTGAAGTTGGGACTTGAGCATGTCTTTTTGGGAGACATGACCACAATTGTGCCTTATATTAAATAACCAAAAAGTACGTTTTCAGCGAAAGAAATACAACTTCCTCCACGTGCTTCCTCATATTTTTAGGGCATTGTCTATCGGATTTGACTGAAAAGAAGTACCTGGAATGTTTACTTGAAAAGGCGTGTTTTGACGCAGAATATCTGTAGTTGGCTTTTAAACAGTATTTGAGTGACTCTTAGGCAGTGATTTGGAGACTGTACTTTGAGAAACAGTGTTCTCCATATAGTATAACTTCATTCCAAAATTATTAGCATCTTGTTTTTAATTCCCAGAATTTTACCACCTCAGATGACTGTTATTTACCTTTCACTCAGTTCTGTAATGTGATGTCAAATGATTTCTGCTATCAGTCCTAATTCCTTATGAATATCATCCATTAATTGCTGGTCTCTGAAGTGAGACCTTACCCAGGGAAATTATATGTCACTGTCATCCTTATCCGTTTTCCAAATTGGTTTGAGATTTATTCAAATTGCAATAGATATTTTCATTTGAATTTTTAAAAACGACTTGCTGTTTTGTTTGAAGGTATCAGTCTGATTCCAACGAAAATTTAAGGCTTGTATTGATGATATATTCTTTAGCATGATAATAATCTTTAACATGCTATTTAGAGCCTTATTAAGGCACAAGCTAATAGGAAAAGACACACATACAAACCACTTCTGCTAGCCTGAGTTGAGAAGGAGACTTCAGATGGGTTTTCTCATTTGTGCAATGGAGTTAATTATAGAAGCTATTAGTAGAGAAAAACCAGGGAGAGACTAAACACTCAATAAATATTAGCTATTAGCTGTTATTTTATTTAGTCATCAAATAATAATAACTTGTGCCTTTGAAAAGGACTTTTCCCTCGTTTTATAAATTCTTATCTGAGAAGCAAGAGGTAACAAGAGCAGATAAACCAGTGTTGTATTTTTTCCACTGTCTTCCAAATGTTTATGAATAATGAGGCCAAAAACATCTCCTCAAATAGCATTTAGTTAGGTTAGCAAGGGATGTATATGAAAACCTTTTAGGTAGACAGGCATTAAATGTTCCTGTGTAGCACATGTTTGCACACTCGGTAATCATTTTCTTATTTTTCATTGTGAACAAAGAGAAACCAGAGCCTTCTTTCCCTCCACTTATAAACTGTTAATATTTGTAACTGAAACTCAAGAATCTTATACAATGGTTCCATTTAAGCACAATGGTCCTATAAACAGTCTTATTTACATAGCACCATTGTTTAGCTCTGGATACATAGTGACCTACATGTGTATGCATGTTATACACACACGCACCTGCTACAATACCTACAGGCCTTGGGAGGTGTTCAGGATGCCTGTCCTCATGGTCTGTAAGGAAAAGGAACTCCCCAACGTCAAATAATTGCATGAGGTCTCCACAATTTGGTTTTAATTTGCAGACACGTTGCTGTGGGAGTGGAATGATCTCCATTTAGCTTCATGGCTTTCCTTTGGGTTTTTATTTTTTAATTTCTTGGTAATTGGGAGATGTATTTTTTCCTAATTTGTTGGTGTGCTGTTCGGAGGAGTCACACAGTTAATAAACAACCTGCACACCCGGAGGTGGATTCTCTTCCAGTCATGTGTAAATACTTCACCATTAAAATAACTTTCCCCCAAACCCCAGTCCTGTTATTACAGCCAGTTTTTGGTCTCTTCACCTGATTGCTCATCCCTCCCCTCCCCCAAGTGCCATTTAACTCCTGCTTTACCTTCATGACAGCTACAAGCTGTTGGGTTATATATACACTGGGACGACTTAATGGAGAAATAAGAATTTTCTCATGATTTTTGTCTTTTGGCAAACTTAGAAATTATGTAGCTTTTAGTTACTAGGGATGGCTCTTAGGAAGTTTAGAGCAAAAGTACTAATATTTCATCCCACTGCAGCTCACTTTTATTTTACTATTTTGACCTACAACGAGCACCACTCTTCTGACCTTTTGATCTCTTTCATGCATTCTTGTTCTCAAAGTTCCAATAAAACAGTGACTCTAAGTTGCAAAATAGTCATATTCAATTTATTTTGCTTTAGCAATAGTTTCCTGAGGTTGTCGCCCTGACTATCACAGGCCCCGAGTGAGTAGTCAAAGAGCTAAGTTACACTGTGTGGCTGAATGAATGACAGCGAGTATTAGTAAGGGAATGATTGGGAAAGAAAACTCCTAAGACAATATCCCTTCGCACGGTGCCTGTGGTCATAGCCTTCAACTAGCAGACACAGGATTTACCCAGCTGGGTCAATGCTTTGAACATGATGCTTCATTCTGGAACAGAGGTCATCACCTTACTCCTCTGTCCAGCTGTGGGCAATCAATGGCAAGCTAGACGGCCAACCAGCTCACTGTTAGTCAAACACTTCCCAACATTAGCCGTGGCTCATGGTGACTCAGTCCCTACATCAGCCTCAAGTATGTGGTAGGGAAGTTAATTTTACCTGGGTCTACGACAGACTTCTGAAACTGGTGAAATTTTCCTGGTACTCTGACTCCTCATCTGTAATATTTGGGATTGTTGCATGGATTGAACCAATGAACGCATTCCTTCATGGCACACTGTTAGATCTCACTGGAGACTGGCCAGGGGTTTACTTTTCTCAGAGCCTGTTGCTGTCCTATATGAAATTCATAATTTTATTATGGAGCATTTGGAAGTGATGTATCCAAACAGATACATTTGAGCAGAAATGTATGGTCGGGCAGAAAACCTTAGGACCAAGAACAGCTAAGTTATTGGATCTGGCAGATTCAGTAAGTCTTACAGGAGAGGCATGGCTCCAAGGTTGTCATCTGAGGTAGGGGGGTGCAGATGGGCAGGGTCTGGCAGCCAGGAGTTCATGCTCTCTGCACAGATGGCGCCAGTGACCGATTGATAACTCTGGTGCTGGAGCCCTGGCTGCTTTGTCCTGTTTGCACTGTGTGCTGCTTGTGGCACCCCCCAAACTCTCTGGGGTCAGCCACCTCCAGAGGCAGATCAGCAGGCTCTGGGTCCTTTCCCTAAAGAGCCTGAGATTATTTCCCAAACCCCTTACTCAAAATTGAGATTTTACCATCTCCATATGATTTCTAATTTTTTTTTAAGTGATCATTGCTACTGAAGAGCCTCAGTTATAATGCTCTTTGGTGGCCTGGAAAGAAACCCAGAGACAACAGGAAACTAACAAAGGAGCACAGCAGCAATCATCAGGGCAGGAAGTGCGATGGCACATGGACCACCTTTGTCCATACTGACCATGTGCCATCAGAGGTCACAGAATGCAGCAGGTGCTCCAGGAGAGAGAGGGAAAGGCAGGTGGCACCAGCAGGAGGGGGAAGGAAAAGGGGAACAGATACTTAGAGGGCTCACTGTGCACTAGGCCCAGTTCTGAGGGCTTTTCTGTGTCCCATCCCATCCGATGTTATGATTATTGTTTCAACGTAGATCTAATTAATTTATGAACATGGCTAACTAGCTTTTTATTATATCATGGATTAAATGCACCAGCCAGGTTCAAGTCCCCACTTTGCCCATAACCTCTAACCAGGCTGTAGCTTTAGATGATACTTTTAATATTTCCTCACTGGGTTCTCTTTACTGCATCTTACAGCTGGGAAAATTAAGGCTTCCTAAGTTCAGCTCCCTTCCTGTATTGGCTGGAGCTGCCAGGTCAGCCCCCAGGAGTCTTTGGAAGAGCTCCCCCTGAAGAGTTCTTTCTCCTTAGAAGCAACTAGAGGAATGTGTCAGTTTAAACACTTAGGGAACAGGGTGGTAGGTGGCCACAGATTTGTCTCTCAAGAGGATGCAAGTACAAGGATGTATGGAAATTCTTTCCTCCTCCTGGTCACTCTGTCTAGAAGTAGACATTTAACGCATGGAAGCCCAATCTTTGTAAGGGTATCTACTTTACCCTGATATCATAAATTTGATTAGCATGTTTGATATCTACTTATTCATACTCTGGGTTTCTTTTTCTAACTCTCGAGTGAATGAGATTCTAGAACTCAATGGTAGCAGTAAAGATGTTTTACAAATGATTTATTTCCTTCTGTGAATGCAAATTCACTGCTTTGGGATTTTTTTCTTTGTTTGTTTTGTGTTCCCTGAAACATGTTCACATTTAATTTCTTTGTTCTCCTATTTTTGTTGTAGAGAAAGTAGATATTCTAAGACCTCTCTTCCACAGAAGGTCGCTACATAGAGCACCAAACCTTCATTCATATTTTTGAAAGGTTTTCCATCCTGGGAAGAGCAACAAATTAAAAAACCAGCATTGACGGGCAGATATTTTACAGTCCAATCCAGCGAGACTGTGCAGTCTTCATACTGAGAAGTAATATATGACCTAGACAAGACCCAGACGTAGGCTCATGAGAAGGACTGTGGGGCTTTAGAATTATTGCCTTGATCATAGAAAGAAATACGAGTAATCACTGGCACCCACCAGCCCGAGATGGTCTTTGGGGGCAATCTGTGTTTGAGAGAATCAAAGAACATCTGGAAATCAGCATCTTTTGAGCTAATTCACACCCTGCTTGATTCATATTTCAACAGATCTAGGCACTTCTGCCCTGAGAAAAGCAGCTTGGACTTATCCTTTGGGGTTAAGAGATTTTAGCAAAGCTAGAAAGATACCAACAGTCACAGGCGGGACTCGCCCCTCCCCGCGGACTGGACTCCCATGTTCCACCTGCAGCTCTGCGTCCTGAATGGTCCATTTTAACCCACCTCACCTTTCTCCAGCATCTACCCCCAAAATGCTTTGCAGGGCAGTTTACTCACAAAAATTAATACCTGATCTACATAAGAAAACGTCTAAATAACACTTCCCGGGCCTCTGTCCAAGTAAAGATTGACAAAACCCTCTCTAACCCTCTTCTCCCCACCTTTTATGCTGCAGATGAAACAAAGGAGGAGGGGGGAAAAATCACATTTGAGAGAGCAGGGCCTTTCAGAAAGACAGGAGACCAGGATGCGGGGATCTCACAGCTGGTGCTGGTTTGGGCACGGATGTTTTCCCTGAAGTTCACAAAATAACTCTGGAGTTCTATAAGATCGCTGAATCCCAGAAGGTCCTTATTGTAGAAAGCTTCAGTTCAAGTCCACACATTTCTTTCTTTTTCTTTTTTTTTTTTTTAAGTCCACACATTTCTAAAACAACAGGTATCCTGGTTCTGCCCTCGCAAGAACTCAAGAATCACTCTGCAGCATAGCTCCTGGTTCTTTCAGTACATTATATTCTAAAAGAGGTTTTAAGGGATATTTTATGTCAAATATTTATCCTTAGATGTCAAAACCAAAGGACCGTAAATTTGCCTCTGAAGCATCCCAGTTTGTCTAAGGAACAAATTATGTGTGTTATTCATAAAGGTCTGGAGACTTTTTTGAATACGCTTGTGACCGCAGCTGGCACTACTTCTTGACAGGAAATGTCTATCAAGGTGCATGACCCGGTGCGGCTCTGAGTCTCCTGGAATAACATTGTGGAGGAGTCCTCGTCCACTTTCTCCATTCCATATAAGGGTTTGTGGACCTTCCACCTATCCTCTCAGCCCTCCTGCTAGTGGCTTGTTTCCTGGCTTCTGTGTGGCAGCGTCTCCCCTGTCCCCCTGTCTACACAGATACTCCTCTCTGGTTCTGTTTTCTCCCCTTCGCTCCTTTGTTGCCCTCCAGAGGGTAGAACCACCATGGTTCTGGCAACTCTTTGGGCCACAGCCTCCTCTTGGACCAAGAGCCATGGATGAAGCCACATATCCTCTACCTCATGACAGCAGCCGAAAATCATTACATGTGCATGGAGTTTACTGTAAAT
This sequence comes from Galagoides demidoff, assembly GCA_963574575.1. Lineage (NCBI taxonomy): Eukaryota > Metazoa > Chordata > Mammalia > Primates > Galagidae > Galagoides > Galagoides demidoff. The sequence goes on along the minus strand of CAUYQV010157402.1, from coordinate 36,488 downwards.
CATTACATGTGCAGTTTACCATTATTCACTACATGTGCATGGAGTTTACATAAATCACTACACGTGCATAGAGTTTACCGTAAATCACTACACGTGCATGGAGTTTACCATAAATCATTACATGTGCATGGAGTTTACCATTATTCACTACATGTGCATGGAATTTACGTAAATCACTACCCGTGCATGGAGTTTACTGTAAATCACTACATGTGCATGGAGTTAACGTTCCTTCGCTCCTTCACACAGGTTTGTCGTTCAGTCACCATAAACACAACACAGGTATAAATACTAACCTCAGCCTTTTTACAGATGAAAACTCTGAGCCTTGAGGAGGGGAAGTAAGGGGCAGATGGTGGCTTGAAGCCAGAGTCCTGAGAGACGGTGCTCGCTCTAGAACATCCGGCACACCTGATTGCCTCCTGTGGGGGAGTCCAGTGACGACTCAAGGGCTGAATACGTACTCTTCAGGTCCTCACCTGCGGTTCTTAAACACGATTGTGTGTTGGGCTTGTTACTGCAGAGTTTTTTGGCCTTGCTCCCTGAGATTCATATATAGCAGGTCCACAGTAGGTCTTGAGAATTTCATTTCTAACGCCTTGCTGGGGGATGCTGAGGTTGCTGTCCCAGGGACCATAACTTTTTGACGACTGCTATATTAGAATCTAGTGGTCCTCCATCTTGCTTTCATACTATAATTTCATTGGATGCTTAAAATTATATATTGACATCTGGACTCTACTTCAGAAAGATTTGGTTATTATAGGGAAGGACTTGGGGCGCTGGTAGTCTCTAAGGTCCAGCAGGGATTGCAGGGTGCAGCTGAGAGTGTAAACCATTGTTCTAAGACAGGGGTCGGCAGACTGGTCTCCAGCTGGCTGCTGCTGGGTAACCGAGATGTGTCAGCTGTCTCTGCTGATGTGCTGTCTACGGCTGCTTTCACGATATGATAAGGGAATTGGGTCAGTTGAGACAGAGACCACTGGCCTCCAAAGCCTAATATACTCATATTAGCCATCATATATTTACCTCCAGCCTTTTACAGGTAGTAAAAATGATACAGAAGGAACTATGGAAGATACCCTACCAGGGGTGTCCAACCCACGGCCTGTGGGCAGCCTGCTGATTTTGTGAGGGCTTCTGCTGCTGATCTGTGGTTAGAGTTTGTGTATTTAACATGTGACCCAAGACAACTCTTGCACTTCCAGTGTGCAACACACACACACACACACACACACACGCTACTTTCAACAAATCTTTCCAAATCTTGATAAAGGCTATGTGTGTGTGTGGGCTTCAGAAAGAGGTGAACTCTTCTGTAAGGGGCTTGACCCCAAGTCCTGATTTCGTTGTTAAATGACCTCTGTACTTCTGTGCTCCCTGCACAGCCATTCCCCTTTGCCATCCTGACACTTTGGCTGCCCCCCTCTCTGCGGTTACGTCGGCTTCTTCATCACACACGAGGACCTGCTCTCCTGGCCACATCTCTACCTGGTCCCCCCCACATGTGCAGTACCGTGGTAAACAGGGAATGAAACTTGGAATCAGAGGATCTGAACTTGAATTTCACCCCTGATGCTTGGCTGTGAAACCCCAAGCAAATGTATTGAGCTTCCTATGACTTCAGTTTCATGGCTAACAAAACAGGGATGATAATACCTCATTCATAGGGTTACTGCAAGGATTAAGAAAGATCAGCCAAAGTGCACGGCAAACTGCAGAACACCTCACCCCCTTGATTTATTCTTACTGGACGGCTTCTCAGGAGAACGCGAGAAGTGGACTAAAGGATGGAGTTAGCGTTTCCTTTCGCTACTCACCAGGAGGTGACAGGAAATGGCCAGACATTAAAATTGGGTTTATCCTAGTTTGGCAAGAGGGGGAAAATCCAACACTTCTTAGGCTGCAGGTTTTGGCATCCTGGGATGAGTGCACAGAGCCCGCTCATTCGGAGGCTCACAGTAAGAGGCCCCCACAGCACTGGCCTTTGGTTAGATTTATGGTCATGACTGTATCTAATGCAAAATCTGGAAAAAGGCAAAATATGAATCAAGGAACTACCTTTACTTAAAACTTCCAAGTTAGAAATAAAGTGGAAGAAGTTTATAGCAAAAAAAAAAAAAAAAAAAAAAATCAAGGGAGGCCTTCAATATTTTACAGCTAACTTCGGTGGCTCTGAAGGCTGCCGGGCTCAGAGCTATATTAAGAGGGTAATGCATACAGACATTAATTCATAAAGCATATGAAGAGTCTGGAATCCTTTCCCATCCCTGATGCACAGGCCAATTTCATCTCTAAATCCCTCCTCTATTGCCCCTGGGAGAATCTTGTCATGTACAGAATCCTCTCAATGATTTCCAGAAAACTTCACATAAACATACCGAGAAAAGAAAATGTTAACCTCTCCCATAACTCACATGTAGTGGCCAAAGAGAAAAGTGTCTTTCTTGTAAACAGAAATCCTCACATCTGTTACTTCTCTTGCAATCTCCTGACATGAAATTCGTTCAGAGCAAAACGCATTACTGGTCAATTCGCAAAACCACCACGCTGATTTTGTTTATGAAAAATTCCAGAACACTTAAAAAAGAAAGGACAAATCCTATGGAAAAATAATCTACTTGTTTCAATGATTTGACAAAAAGGCAGCATTATTCCTATGAAGCTATCGTCAATTTTTAAATCATACATCTTTTTTTTTTTTTGAGTTCTGGTCTGAAGGCAGATTATCCAGACTTAGGCATCTCCATGCCAGAGTCCAAAAGCTGTGCCAACCCCACACCAGAGAGAAGAAACTGGCAATGCAAACTGTGTGCAGAGAGATTATGAAAAGACTTCCCATTTTCCATTTTAATAAAAACTTGTAAAATGGAACAGCAGGAATCTAATTTGAAACAATCTGTTTAAACACAGACCGCTACTATCTTGCGCTTGCTCTTGTTTTCCCCACTTAGAACTTTCATTCTTCATCACCACTGCGGATCTGCAAACACCATGTGGATGGGATCAGGCCACAGCTAATTACTAGCCTCTGGTTTAATCCAGCTGCCGTCCTGGGCCTTATTAAATTCCCTGATGTCCGACTTGTTGGCCTCACAAGCACCTACTGGAAGGAACAGAAGCCAAACTAGGGTTGAGACAATGGATACAAAAGAATTATAAGGGAAAATAATTAAATTTGTAAACATGAGATATTGTCAAAGAAGTATATAGCCTCAAGAACCCAAATTTGGGGAGATTCTTTCTGCCTCTCTCCATCCACCTCTTTTAATTCCTGTTACACAATTAGCAACTACTGGTTCTCAGACAAAGTGGGAATCAAATCTTATGTGAGTCTAGATTTCTCTACGAAAAAAAAAAAGAGAGAGAGAGAAAAGGACATGACTTTAGTCTGGAAATTCTGATGTAATCCAAAATTCACTTAATGTTCGTATTCCAAGTGTTTGAAACTTCCCCCCCAGGAAAAAATCTCTTGCTTGAAAAATCTTGGTAACAAATTAGTTTATCTTTCACATTTTTGAAGTCATAATCTTTGCTTTCCACTTTGCTTGAAAATCTTCTTTGTGTCTGGGTTTAACTCAGGATTTTCCTTCCAGGCTCCTTTCTGATACTATTTTGAAATGCTTTAACTTGGGAACATTGTAGGTAGAAACTCACGCAAAACTTCCAGCAACTTGACCGAAAAATGCTGCTTTCCTTGTACAAAGAGGATGCTTCCTTGCTCTTATCTGTTTGCAGAGGGCTGATGGCTCAGTCCAGGGCCCCCTGCCTGGCTCCACGTAACCACACAGCTGGTTCATAATCTGGCTGGGATTAGGTGCATGGAACCAAGTCAAAAAATGGGCCCAGCCAGCCAGCAAACACCCAAATTTGGCCTCATTAGGGGGTTGCTCTAGACTAAGAATGTTCAAATTTTCTGTGAGAAAGGATGTGCAGTAGTGTTTTAGGCTTTGTAGGCCAGAGGGTCTTTATCAAAATAGACTACAAAGTACGGCTTTACACTGTGAGAGCAGCATTGGACAGTAACTAAATATGTGAGCAGTCAGGGTTCCAATAAAACTTTATTTATTAAAATAGGTGGTTCAGCCCATGAGTCATAGTTTGTTGATTCTGGCAAACAAACTTGTTTGACTGAGTAAGTCCAGCTCATATAGTTTCTGTTCATTGTTTTACTAATCTCTAAAAACCAATGCATGACTGTTCCTCAAACCAGTCTGCCAATTATTAGCACCCCAATATCAAAGTAAAATGTGACAAAAAAGGAAGCACATTTTACTACATATTTGGGGGTCCAATTATTCAGATCAAAGTAAGATACTCAATTTGTAGAAGTACTTCATATGGCTAGCTCAATGTTAACAATAAGCCTTTTAAGGAAAGCCCATAAAAGAACAATGACCACCCCAACAAACTCACCAGGTCTTTAACTAGAGCTTCCTGAAACAGGTTAGGTCTTAGAGACACACGATCACACATATGCAAGTTCTCCCTGGTACCCTCTGAAATCACTCTGGAGAAGACACAGAGCCCAGAGCTCAGCACATCACACGTTTTCTTGTCCTTCTTTAACAGACAAGAGCTGTGGCTCTTGTGCAATGATGCACCTCTGAATCACCTGGGGTTTTGTTTACAAATAGGGTCTCAGTGTCTTGCAAAGGCCAGTGTGCAGTAGCCCAATCATATAGCTCACTATGACCTCGAATTCCTGGGTTCAAGCAATCCTTCTTCCTCAGCCCACAGAGTAGCTGTGACTACAGGTACCCACCACCATGCCTAGCGAATTTAAAAAATTCGTTCATAGATACAGGGCCAGGCTGGTCTTCAACTCTTGGCCTCAAGCAATTCTCCCACTCCCACCTCCTAAAGTGTAGGACTTACAGGCATGAGCCAATATGCCCAGCCTGGGGTCTCATTAAAATGCAGATTCTGATGCAGTAGGTGGGACCTGAGAGTCTCCCTTTTGAACAAGTGTCCAGGTGATACTGATGCTGCTGGGCTAAGAAGCCATTTGAAAAACAGGGACCCAGAGCAGTGCTTGGCACCCCTGGCTGTGCGTTGGAAGTGCCAGGGGAACTTTCCAAGGACAGATGCCTGGGTCAGCCCCAGCCACACAGATGAGCACCTCTGGAGATGGAGCCTGGGCACCTGTGCTTATTGAATTTCCCCAGATAACTTTCATGTTATAGGGAAGATAGAGAATTACTGAATCAGAGGCTCAGAGAAATTCACTGGTTTGCCCAAGGTCACCTGGCCAATGGCCAAGCAGGGGTTTTAAAATAAAGTAAAATTTTTGCTTGCCTGATGATTTTTGCAAACACCACTAAATATTTTTCCTAGGCAGGCAGAATATGGGCAAAGGTTGCCTAGTTTCCAGAATAAAAGCAAATATGAGGGGGAGGGGAAGAGAACAGGTGAGACTAATGGAACACAGAGATAGCCATTCTGGGCGAGGGGACACAGAGAAAGCAGGTGGCACAGACGTGTGCTCTGTCCCAGTGTGAAAACCCACCCTATGGATCTTTCTTCATGCAAGCAAGATGGCAGGAGCCTCTCAGAAGTCACATTTAAGTTCAGATGTGCAGTAAGTACCTTCGGGTCCTTTGATGAATCACCACATGATGAAATTTTAGAGGCTGAGTAATCACATTTGGCTTCCTTTCTGCCTCTTGGGGGGTTCAAAAAGTCATATTTATGGGAATGGGTAAGATTTCTGACCCATGGATTTTTGCCCCAAACAAGACCAAGGTAAGGAAAGAAAAAAAGATGACAGAGAAGAAAAACAACTTCAGGGAAATTATTGGACAATCCCGGGATTTTCTGAGTTTCCTAAACGTGTCTAATGCAACGTGTGAGTGGAAGTCCAAGTTCATCTGGAAACACATGCATTGCAGTTACATTTGTACAATTGTTCAACCACACAGTTCAAAATCAGATAAATTTTCTCACTGTCTGCAGATCCTGCAGAGAAGCAGCCCCCGGTGGGATGAAGACCTTGGCTGTGTAATCTGGGACATGCTCCCTCAAAGGGAGAAATGAAAGTGTGATTCTCATCTGGGGGAGGAATTGGACGTCTCCCAGACTAAGCAAATGGCAGCTGTGGACGGTCCTGCAAGGCTGGACCCCTGCTGGAAACAAAATCCTTCTAGGTAGAGGATGTGAGGGGCCCCAGGGTACCGGGGGTCCCGGGAACACTGTGAGCTCATGTGAAAATCCATTAACGTTGAACATGCAGGGAGAATGCAGCATTTTGCCAAATGTTTTGGGAGGCTTAAATTCAAGCATAACTTTTCTCCACTGTTATTCTTTTGGGATATTCTTGAGGACATTTTACTTGGTTTCTTTATTTTGTCCTGCTCTGACTCCCTTTTGGACAACAAAGATATCACACCCTGAAAGACTTCAACCAGATATTCTGAAAAGGAAGAAAAACTCTCAAGGCTCCAGTGTCTGTGGGAAGCAGCTTTGCCATCTAATTTCAGACCCACAGAAGCTGCCTGAGGACCTCCGAAGTGTCATCCAGGTCCAGCGGGGTCATGGGGAGCACATTCCGCACTCACACGGGGCTTACAATCCTGTCACTCTGAGGGACTGCAGAGACTCTGCAGCTCACCCCTCATTTTAAAGGTGCGCAAACTGGGGCTCAGGGAGGGGAAGTGGCTCTTCCAAGGTCACACATGGACACAGGGCAGGGGTGTCCCCTTCTACAGCAGGTCACCCACTTCTCAGCAGCAGACTGAAAGGAGTCCACCCGCCCTCACCTGAACAGAGAAATGCCACACGGAGTGGGCTAATAACATCTTGTTCAGAAATACTATTTCTGAGTCTATTAATTCAATCAAATGTTTATATAAAGTCTGTCTCCAGAAAGACTTCCAAGAGGCAGGGCCAAGCTACGGGATGTTTCTGGTGGTCTCTCTTTAGGTTTGCTCCCCCCCCCAAAAGAGTAGTGACACGAGGTTGCAGGTGACATTAGTGAGACCACCAACAGGGCCAGCCAGAAAGCACTAATCCAACACTGCCAAGAAGTCTTAGTCTGGCATTTTCTTTCTCTCCTGGGAGCCTTGCTTTAGGTGAGTTCTTGTGTGTGTGAGGCCTGAGCTTGGTTATGAGTGTCTACTAGAGCAGTCATTCTTCCAAGAAATGTGCATTGACCACGGTGCCATTGCGGGGTGGGAAGTCCACAAAGGCAGGTTGTCAGAAGTTGTAACAATCCGCTTAGCATGGTAGGCAGCGTGCGTCAGAATCACTGGAGAGCTTGTTAAAAATACAGATTTGCTGCCTGGACTCCTGTTGGCTGACTGAGTGTGTTCTGAGTTGGCCCTCAGGAATGGGGACTTTGAAGAGCTTCTGATGTAGAGGCCCACCTATTCAGAATGCTGGGCTAATCTGCAGGGATGTCCTTGGAGATGATATGCAACGGATTTCTCCCTAATTGTTGGCTTTGTAGCGCATCCCCAGGAAGCAGGAAAGGTAATCCTTTGCTATTTTCTCTCCCAGCAAAACAAGAAGGAGGTGTGAGAAAGGAGGGTTGGCTGGAGAAGTCAATTTTAATATCTCCAGGTGTGCAGTGGGGCCCTGCTTCTTGTCACGGTTAGGAAACCTCTCAGCTTACACTCCTGTCCCAAGAAAGGAAGTGTTAAGCTATTTAAGGAAAGAGAAAAGTAGATGAAACTATTTGCACTTAGATTCAACTTGTAGGAGGTGGTGATACTGCTTTACTTGGTATCAAACATCTGTGGATAAAGTGAAAACAACAACAACAACAACAAAAGAAAACTTCTAATAGAAGAAAAGAACTCGCTTACTTTTGAATCTATATTTTCAGTCAATGTGACCACCTCGGTGTCCCCATCACAGTGAAAATCTTGAAAAGGGAACAAGGGGCAGAGCGAGGTGATGGTTTAGCAAGTCGCATTCCTCCAAGCGCCTGGCAGTTTTAGAAATGTTTTGCTTTTGTATTTTGCTCTGACTGCAGCAAATGAACCGTGATATGAAAAACACTCTTTTTCTTGTGTCATGGCCTAGAATTTCATGAGAGGCCACAGCTGTGGGTAGCAAGAGGAGGGGGGACGGGAACTGAGGATGGGGCAGGAGACAAGAGCTGGGGAAGATGGAAAAAGACCCCCAAAGGGGGGGAGAGGGGCAAACATCTGTGAGGGATGCTCAGTAATCCATCACCTCCCTGAGACTCCAGCAGGCCCCGGTCCCGTCAGCCCTGTGGCTTGCTGACACAGAGGGGAAGAGCACCTCCCAGACACAGCTCATCAGACAGTGCGTTACAGCGACATGGACTGCATGGCTCCACCAGAAGGCGATGGCCCCTTACTATTTAAATTGCACATGAGGAAAAAGAACAAATCGAGCACAGATAGGAGAAAAGAACAAACAAATTCTCCTCCTCGATGCCTTGGAATGTGTGCGTCCCAGAAATGCACTGAGAATAGAAGCTGTCTCACGGTGCTGTTGGTAGATGCTAAACCGTGAACATATTTAGCGGTCAGAGTCCCTTGAGAGAGTTACTGTTGATAAAATAACAGAGGGAGCTGGAGGTAGACGCTCCTTTCCCACGCTGCATTTCTAGGTCGTCTCATCAGAGGAGGGGGCGAGGTACTCAGAATTCATCATCCTGACTCTCATTGCACCTGTGTGTGAAGCTAGAGGGGTTCCTAGAAACCGTCTCCTCGGCTTTGACACGCCTGCTTCGCTGCCACCATTTAACTCCGGGAGGAAAGGACTCATCAAAGTTCTAGTACTTTTTTTTATGTTTTCACTAGAGAATGTCAAGATATCGGATGGAATCCCTCTTAACAGCTAATTTATTTTATTTTAATTTATTTAGCTTTTTTAAAATTTCAGATTGGTATGAGGGTACCAGTGGTTAAGTTAACATTGTTTTAATTTCCAAGATGAAGTTCTAGTTGTAGTTGAGCTCTTCACCCAGGGGGCGCTGCTGAGCACCCTTACATTGTGCCTAGCAGGTGAGCTCCTGCCAATCACCCTCCCTCCTCTCCCCTGCCCCATCCCAGCTTTTCCATTCCTGTGATGTCTGGCTGGGAAGAGTGTGTTTCAACTCTGTCCAGGTAAACACAAAAGATGTAAAGTCTCCATCGTTTATTATGGCTGAATAGCACTCCGTGGTATACACGTGCCACAGTTTGTTAATCCATTCATAGGTTGATGGGCATTTTGGTTGCTTCTACATCTTGGTTATTGCGAATTGAGCTGCAAAAAACATTCTAGTGTAAATGTCCTTGTGGTAAAATGATATTTTTTCTTCCGAGTAGATACATAGTAATGAAATTTTGAGATCAAGTGGAAGGTCCACTTTTAGTTCTTTGAGAATTTTCCATACTTCCTTCCACGGAAGCTGTATTAGTTTGCAGTCCCACCAGCAGTGCAAAAGTATTCCCTTCACTCCACATGCACACCGACATCTGCAGATTTGGGACTTTGTGATATGGGCTAATCTCATCGGAGTTAGGTGATATCTCAGAGTGGTTTCGATCTGCATTTCTCTGTTGATTAGGGAGGATGAGAACTTTTTTCAGGTGTTTAAGTGAGTTTGAATGAAAAGGATAGTCAAAGTAGGTTTACTGATGATAACAAATAAACCATCTTGTGTTAATGGGGGAGATTGTATTTACATAGGGATAGGAATTTGTTTGTAAACTTAAAACTCTTCTGAAAAATAAAATCTATTACAAAAAAAATTTTAAAAAGGATCCATCCTCTTTGTGACAGTGAACAGTGAATCCAAGGAATTTGATTTTGCTTTTTCTTTCTTTGTGATTATAATTTTTTGGCTTTTCTTCATTCTGCAACACATATGCCCCCAAATCCCTCATCTAAATGGTAGAAAACATGACAACCACCATGTGACATTAGTTTAAAAAATGCATTTTTAGATTTTATTGTTGGACTGAAAGTTGAGAAGCAAAAAAATATCTTAGTGCTGGCTCAGTGCCTATAGCTCAGTGGCTAGGGAGCCAGCCACATATACTGGAGCTGGCGGGTTCCAACCCAACCTGGGCCTGCCAAAAAACAATGACAACTATAACCAAAAATAATAATGATAATAATAAAATAAAATAGCCTGGCATTATAGTGGGTGCCTGTAGTCCCAGCTACTTGGGAGGCTGAGGCAAGAGAATCACTTAAGCCCAAGCATTTGAGATTGCTATGAGCTGTGATGCCACAGCACTCTACTGAGGGTGACATAGTGAGACGCTGCCCCCCCTCCCCCCCCCAAAAAAACCTTAGTGCTGAGGCAGTGTGATTTTGGGATTAGTTACTTCACCTTTCTGGGGTCTGGAGTTTTTATTGGTGAGGTGAAGGTATTAGACTAGATGGACTTAATGTCCATCAGGGGTCCCTGAAGGTGGAGCAAATGTCTGGAATTGTTTTTCCCTGACAGTGATGGCAAATACACACTGGGTTGCTTGATGCTGTCTCACTCCTTCCTCATGTGACCACCTTGAGAGAAATGCCCAAATTCATGATGAAGAAGGAGGCCCCCCGCCAGCATGCCTAAGGCCCAGGCTCTGGCTTCACTGTCATCTTGCTCTGCTCACCCGAACAAATGGTCGTATTTTTAGTGTCAGTGTGAGCTGCTCCAAAGCCAAAAATGGCTTTGGTGGTTCTGGCAAACCAAAGTATTCGACTCACATTGATCAAAAGGGTTGAGAAGGACCTGACCTCAATTCAAGATAATGCAATAATTTGGACACAGAAGACAAAAAAAAAAAAAAAAAAAAATCAACAACCAACATCATAAGGATTTTAACCAAAAGCCAATAATCCTGGAGGGACTTTTTACAATTCCCACAAGCATTTTAAATAACTTGTGCTGAAAGCCTCTTATCGTTTTAAATCAATAGAGCCACAGCTTTTACTCTTAATCGTCAGCGCAACAAAAAATAGTTTACCTATTATTATATAGGAAGAGCTTATAAAATGAGGACTTTGAATCCCAAATTCCCATGATCAGCAGCCTTTGAGAATATAACAGCAATTTAATAAAAAGCAAACTTAGGCTGATAGTTGATTTAATGTTCTGGAAACACTCACAAAAGTCACAGCATCCAGAATGACTGCCCTCTGCCCTCGCCTTTAACCAAAGTCCTTTCTGTTCCCCTCGGAGCAAACCACAAATGATGGAGAGTGGGATTCTGTGAAGCTGCTTTGGGCACTAAAAATAGTGCTGGTATCAGAAAGGAAATGTTCTTCCTTCCCTCCTTCTCTCTCTTTCTTCCTACCTTCCTTCTTTTCCTTTTTTTTTTTTCCTTCGTCTTCCAAACAGAGGATCGTATTAAAGTACTGTGGACCACAAAGAGGAGAGAGAATAGTAAACCCACTAAATGCCTGCTCACCTCTTGCTCGACCTTTGATGGCAGCAGAAATATCACAGACACCAAGAGGATTGTAACATTAGGCCCCAGGGAGACAGAAAGCCAGCACCAGGACACATCAAATAGCCCATTCCTGTTGTTTCAAGCTTTACAAATGAAGTAGGAGATGTGAAAACCCTTTGTGGGTCCAAAAGCCCATCACAAATGTGGAGCGTTCTTATTATCATTAGCTGGACTACAACAGGCGCTGGTAAGACAGGCAGCAGGGGGAAATCGGGTGGACATAAATCTGGGCTAGAAAGAAGAAACCTGGTCTTGTCCGGCTCCTCTGCCCCTTGTCTCTGTGCTGTTCTAACCTCGTGCCTCTGTTTTTCCTGTCATTTCAAAAGAAGGGGGGTCAAGGTGTGAGAAGATAGAAATAGCTGCAAGATTTTCTTCTTTTGGCATTCCGCATAGTCAAATTGAGTCTCTAAGTTCTGATCATTTTACAGTTAAATTACAGTTGGTGACTTGTCCCTGTGTTCACCTTCAAGGGAGGTTTTTCCCCCCCCAAAGGCTATTTCAAATGCTGTTCGCCATCACATCCAATTCAGCCACCTAATTTGGGTTATTTTATGTCCCCTGCCAGTATTTCTGCCGTGCCTGGCTTGAACATGTTTTTGAGAAGCCTTTTAGTGGCGGTCCTTGGTGGTGACACGAGGCCACAGGCATGTACACGGCTCTCAGAAACGAGTCGCTGGAGAAGCCGCCGGTCCCTTGCCTCTGTACTCCATCATTCCTCTAGGCTGTTTCCATCCAGTGCTCGGCTACGTCCTTCCCGGGCACTTTCACAGAACTCGAATCTCTTATCAGGTTCCCAAATGTTCACCCTGGGATTTTTCATTGTAATCTCGCAATGTGGCTGTATCTTAGACAGAAGCTCCAGCATTAACTTCATTTGCCAGCAATGCTGGCAGCCAGTGTTAACTCGCAGTTTCCCTTCTGGTCCTTGGTGACTGGTCCTAATGTGCGGAGAAAAGCTTTGGTAGCCTTAGCTTGTCTCAAAATACTGAAGCAAAAAGCCAAATCAGCCACTCTCTGTAAGGACTGATGGCTGGGGCCAATGTGTTCACCTACAGGCTTTGTGTTACAGTCTCACTGGAATTAAGAAAATCTCTAAAAAAATCTAAAGTCCATCAACCCATGAATGGATTAACTAACTGTGGTGTATATATACCATGGAGGACTTTACATGGAGACTTTACATCTTTCGTGTTTATCTGGATGGAGTAGAAACACATTTTTCTTAGTAAAGTATCTTAAGAATGGAAAAAATTATATCCAATGTACTTAATACTAATATGAAACCAATATGTAAACAACCAGATGCCCACACAAATGATAGAACATAAATATAGTCTAGTGGGGGGGGGGGAGGAAGCAGGGAGGGGAAAGGAGGGTGGGCAACTGGCGGGAGGAGGGAGGGTGATGCGGGATCTTGCCTACTGTGACAGTGTGAGGGTGTTTAGCCGGCCCCCGGGGTGAAGGGCTCCACTACAACTTGAACTTTACCTTAGAATTGAAAACGGTGCAACCTAAACATTTCTACCCTTATATAACTTCAAATAAAAAGAAAAGAAAATCCGTAAAAAATCTATTTGAAATCTCATTGAATACTTGAAATCTTTGAACTTAAATGTTGCTCTTGCTTATTAATGTGATTAATTAACAGCCAAGCTTACTCTATGATTGTTATTATCACTAATATCAAGAATGTCTAGGCTCAATACAGACAATGGCTAAGTGAGGAGCTTTAGGCTGGTTGGCTTATATCATCAGCATGAACAACATTTTACAGATCTGAAAATAAGACAGTAAGTAATTTGTTCATGATCACATAGTCAGAATTTGAACTCTGCCCATGTGCTTCCAAAGCCTTGGCTTTGGCACTCACGCTGCACCAGGTGGAAATTAGAAGGGCTGTGTCGGGGTCACCACCTCTGAACTGCGTGAGACTGGCTGTCTCCTCTGTTCCATGGTCCTCATGTGGAACTTACAGTTGCAGGTTTAGTGATGCCAGACACGCCTTTCCTTCCCTACCTGTGCCTGCTCTCTGCCTGAAGCAGGGAATGGAGGGATGAATAAATGAATGAAACATCATTTGGGTGCCTTGCAGGCCTGTCTACGGGGCATATGTTAGCCACTTTGTAGAAAATCCTGAATTTTGGCCTGGGCAGACTTCTGAGCGGGCTGTGAGAGAAAGTGCCAGCCACAGAGCGTAGGGCTCTGATTCTCCAGTTCATGGCAGAACCTCAGCCTGCCACCTCTGAACCTCGCCAAACTTAGCACCGGAGGATCTTCATCCGAAAAGTGCCTTGTTTCTTTAAGAAAAATGGAACGCAGGTATTCTTTTGATTTTCTTATTTTAATTCCTATTTCTATTTTAAAAAATTATTTACAAATCCATCTTTATCACAAGTCCTGTTATAAATGAACTACTATGAAAGGTGTATTTTAATGGAATTGAGAACAGTCACCAGCACAGTTTGGAGCACAGTATTCCACAACAGCAATTAATTAAGGAGTTGTATGAGGTTCACTGCCCATGAAAAGGGCTCTCTAACAACCCCCGGGGTATCCCAGGAGGTCTAGCTCTGGTCACTATTCTCTTTGCCTGATTGGCAGGTTGGTTAGTGTCTATGAAGAAGGATCTTTCCAGGTACCAATAAGGAGACAAAAGGAAGGGTGTATCTGAATTTGCCTTTCTGAAAGTCAGTAGCTCTGGGTGTGTGTGTGACATTTTAAAATTTTCTTTTACAGTTGTCTGTAAAAGAAACCTGACAACAGGAGTTCCTGGACAAGTTTGTAGCATCAAAAACTTAACTACTGTAGTGAAACGTCATGGTGGATGGGGTCAGTGGGACATAAAATATAGAAAACATACTAGGTCTGACAATGAAGTTTACAAACTGATCCTAGCGCTAAGTATGTGAAAAAGTGCTACATACCTCACTGGTGAACACCACGGTCACCTCAGAGGCACTCCCTCGGGGAGCTGGGTACCAACACAAGCACCGAGACCATCTTTGCAACTCTTCTCAAATGAGGTCTTTTGGAAGGACCATCAGAGCTGTTGTCATACAAGGTGTACAATTAAGTTTTTGAACTTTGCCGGTACAGACAACTTGGTAAGGTTTCATAACCTTTGTATATCAGTGTCTCACGACTGTGAGACAGTGTGTTAATGTGTGGCAGTGTCTTGCTGAGTGGCGCTCATAATTGTTGTTATGTACTTTTGTGTGCCATGCCATATGACAACAGCCCTGGTGGTCATTGCAGAAGAAGAGTTTCAAAATTCCTTTGAAGGGTGGCCCAGGCACTGGCACTGGTGCATAACTTCTCACAGGAAGTACTTCAGAGGTGACCATGGTGATAGTCAGCAAGGAGGTATGTAGCACTATTTTGAGGATGAGTTTGTGCACTTAATTATTAAACCTTGTATTTAAAGCAGAGGTTCTCAACTCACAGGAACTGTATTGAAGGGTTGTGGCAGTAGGAAGGCTGAGAACCACCGTTTTAAAGGAATCAAAGGGAGTTTAAGAAATTAAAAAATCTTAAAAATCCCCAAAATGAAGTAAAAATGGGAACGCAGAGACGAAAACAAGAGTTGGTTGGTTTCTGAGGGCCTTAAGGACACTTCCCAGACCCAGATGACCTTAAGCTTTGGCCTTCCTGGATTTGCAGGGTAGAGTAAAAGACAGCAGATTCAAGTGTAGGGCTTCCTCACAGTGAGGAGCCTATGCCCGTGTGTACGTATCACTCCATCACCACGTGAAGCTGGGATTCCCAAGGGTAATCCTGATTATAGGAGTGAAATAGAAATACCCTTCGATACAGGCCACAAAGCCTATTGGTTAAGATCCAAGGACTATAAGCTCATACACACACACACACACACACACACACACACACACACACCCCAAAACACAACCTCTATAAGGAAATAAAGCACTGTTTGTAAGAGGCTATGGAAATACCAGATGAGACCGGCAAACTTTTCAGACACACAGTACACACTAAACATTTTTCAAGATTAAAAAGGCAGGGTTTAGTAATGTGAAAAAGGAATAAGGTTCTATCTAACAGAAAACTAAATATATTTGAAAAAGAAGTAAATAAATATTAGAAATGAAAAATGCGATCACTGAAGCTAAAAACTCAGTGGATTATAAACAAGAAGAGATATTTAATAAACTGCAAAGCAGAGCTAAGTAAATTACTCTGAATATAGCAAGAGACAGGGAAAGTTTCAGAGGCATAGAAGACAGAGTAAGATAGTCTTCCAAGTCTCATTAGTTATGAAATAAGAGTAGAGGAAGAGAGTGAATTATGAAGCAATACTTGAAGAGGTAATGGCTTAGAATTTTCCAGAATAATGAAAGAAACCAATCACAAGATTCAGGAAGTCCAATACATCTTTAGCAAAATTAATAATATGAAAAAAAGGAATCTGCAGCTCCATGTTATAAAGGAATTATAGAAGAAGATCTTAAAAGCAGAGTGAAAGAAAATACAGATTACTTAACTAAGAAAAGGCTGATAGCCAACAACTCAACAGCAATGATGGAAACCAGGAGGCAGTTAAACATGAGCATTAGTGCATCCAGAAAAAATAACTGTGGACCTAGAATTACATACTGAGCACAAGTATCCTCCTAGAACGAGGGCAAACAAAGATATTTTAAAATAAAAACTTTGGTAAAGGAAAACCTCTAAGTTTTCCAAACCAAGGTGGTGATACCTGATGGTTCTGTGAAAAAAGGAAAGACAAATAACAGAAGTGGTAGAAATGTGGTGGATTATGTAAAATGTTCTTGTATGAAATAATAATAATAATGTAAATTCTTATAAGAGATTAAAACACACACACTCAATAGAACGAAAGTTCCCCATAATGATGGCAAAAAATTTTGGAGAATTATCAAAATCAAGATGTCCAGGACTCTTGTGCTGTGTCAGAGAAGGGTAAAGATAAAATTCAGACTTTGGTACCTTAGGGTGCATGTTAAAATTTCAAGGGTACTTGTCTAAAAAGTAGTTATAAAAAGAAAATAATTTTCAAGGGTAATGATTAATAGAATAAAGTATGTGGATTCTCTGTATTAAAAGACAAAAAGGCGGAATGGGAAAAATCCTCCATTGATCCATAAGAAAGAAGAAAAAGAGAACTGAAAACACAAGAAAAACAGAAATCACAAAATGAGATGGTAGAAACAAAAACATATTTATTTACAATTAAGCATAAAGGAGAGAGAGACAGACAACATTTGTATAACCTTTGTGTATTATGATATATTGTCATTCTATTTTATTATAGTTATTATTGTTAATGTCTTAGTGTGCCTGATTATAAATGAAACTATGGTAGGGATGCATGTGTAGGAAAAAACATATTATAGGTAGGGCTCAGTAGTATCTGTGGTTTCAGACATGCACTGGGGATCTTGGAATATATTCTCCACCGACAAGGGAGAGCTACTGTAAAATATAACTATAAGGAGAAACGGGTTTACCTGCAGAGCAGGAGACAAAAAACAAATCAGTAAAAATCCCTTATGGTTGAGATCCACTCCGAAAAGGGTCATCCTATGCTATCTGTGAAGCAGGGAGCAGGGGCGTCCCCCTGGGAGTGGGTGTCCCTCAGGGCAGGGCATGATGTGTGAGCACAAAGGGGAACTGGAAATGGGTGGTCACATTTTGTTCACAACTCAGTGATGAATTGTAGACATTTCTATAAAAGTAGCATTCTTCATCTACAATTTGATAAACAATTACAGCAATCTCTCAGTTGTCCACTTACTGGGATTGAGCACAAAGAAGAAAGAAAGACACACGCATCCTGGACCCTTCCTATGATCAGTTACCCAAAGACGGCATCTTCAAAAAATATTCCTAAACATTCATTTGACTTCTCCCTACAAAATCACAGAGAAGGGAAACTTTTAAAAAATGATAATATGGCAAAGAACTTTCCATTTTATTTATTTTAGGGTGGGGATTCTTTCACTTGAGCCCTCCCCACTAAAAGCCTAATGAAATTTTTTTTTTTTCCTTGAAGACTACCGTATAAAGAAGATTTGATTTTCCCGAGGAATAGGAAACATTTTCGTGGGAACATAACTTGCACTAAAGGTAGCCTCTGGGTTTTTGGATATTATGTAAGGAGATCAATTAAGGCAGTTTGCTGCCTCTGTGTTTTCTTCTCAGAGCTGTTCTAGCCGCTTTGCGTTTACCCAGTTTTTTCCCTAGCATTCAAGGAGCAGAGAAAAAAAAGAGCAAAGGAAATGTTCAGCTTTTTCAAGTGCAGAGATGAGTGTTGTTCACGGGAAATGAATAGCGGCTGCTTTGGGGAGTTTGCTGAGGCCAAAATCCCTTTGGAAAAAAACCCTACAAAGTCACTGGTTTCCTGCCTCATTATACATAAATAATGTATGAATTTGTATTCTAATTTTTCTTTCAGCCAAATCAAAGCTCCACGATTCTGTGAATAATTCCACACAGAAGCCAATGGCACGCACCCTCCCCAGACTTTCACTGCAATCGATTAAGTTTGCTGTTGCTGTCAGTGGTGCAATTTCCCTGATTAACCTGTGAAAGGTGTCCTCCTTCAATGAATGCTGCTCAGAAATAAAGTGATATTGTATAAGAAGACAAGGGCAGGTTCCAGAACACGAACTCTTGGATCTTCGATGATGATGTATGAGAGAGAGAGAAAGGAGAACAATTTGATTTCCTCCAACCAGGCTGACCCAGAAAGGAGAAGAACAGAGAAATTGCTTTCCCTAAGCAAACATGACACGAAGTCACCCAGAGCAGCATGCACAATATGCGATATCAGAGCCTCATTTACAACATCTATTGTCTGGATCTGAAAGGCATCTAAATAAAAAAGTAATGAAACAGTCTCTGCTCAGTTCTGTTCTTCTAGTGCCACTTTTCTCCTACTCATTGGCAACGACTTCTATATCCTCCTTTACGACATTGCCTTCAGACTTGGGGTGGGGCTCCTTTGTGCTGGTTGAGTTATGATGGAATTCAAAGTTCAGGTAGGCTTTGTAGGCTTCTGATGTTAAAAATCAACCCCACTTGATCCAGCAATTCCTCTACTACCCAAAGGGGGAAAAAAGCCATTTTATAAAAAAAGATGCTTGCTTCAAAGTTTATAGCAGCGCAACTCACAATTGCAAAGATGTGGAAACAACCCAAGTTCCATTAATACATGAATGGATTAATAAATTGTGGTACATTAGAATACTTTCTAGCCATAAACAAAGATGATCATCTAGCATATTTTGTAACAATTTGGATGGAACTGGAGATCATTCTCCTAAGTGAAGTATCCCAAGAATGGACAGACCAACACCATATCTACTCAATACCAAATTGGAACTAGGCTAGCAACACTTGTGTGCACATATAGAAGTAAAACTCCAAGGAAACTAAGTAGGTGGGAGGTGGGCAGAGGGGTCGGGTACAGTCACACCTAACTGGTAAAGTGCATGTATTCCAGGTGTAGGGTACACTTCTAACTTCGACTTACATTGTACAAAAGCAAAATATGTAACCAAAATATGTATATCCCTGTAATATTCTGAAGTTAAAAAAAATCAACCTGCCTTGGAGAGACACGCTAGTTTTCTAGGACAATATAGGCATTACCTTTTCTTCATAAGTACTTAGATTTCTCCTAGGATTCTAAAAAAAAAGTTCTGTTTTTTTCTTATTAAAAGTCAATTCTTTCAAAAGCCTACAGAAGGGTCAGTTCATTTTCAGGCAATCTTCACCAGAGAAATGGCCTGATTTAAACCATAGCTAGTTTTGTCTGTTATTCTCCAAAGTGTTGTGAGCTCTTTGATTATGTTCTAATCATCTGGACTTGGTTCTTGTTAATGTACAATAAATGTATTGAATAAATGATGCCTCATTTTTTTTTTCTATTCTTTTTCATGTAAGTTTTGTCTTTGGGTTGAAGAGAATAATGAAACAGATTTTTATCAATTTAAAAGTTTCTCCTTGGTCGTAAGTGTTTGTGGTTGACAATGTCCCTGTTTCACTAATTCTGTTTTCTCTGTGTGATACACAGAGGCACATACCCCTTGGCTTCCTGAGGGCAGGCTTGGTCATCTAACCAGCTTTGGACACTGAGATGTGTGCTGTGCCCCTTCCAGGTGGACACATTAACATCTGCCTTTGTCACATTCTCTATTTCCCTTGCCACGGTAACAGGGGAGCCTGCAGATAATGGAGGCTCTGTCACCCAGCGTCCTGTAGTGAGGGTGACAATCACTTGTAGCTGAACCCCAGCCAACCCACAAGGAGCACTTAGCACAAAGAATAAATTAACTTGGGTTGTCATGAGCCATTTGGGGAGTTGTTTATAGGTGCAAAGTAACCCGGTCTGCCTCAATTAATACAGCGTGGGAAAAGCTTCTACATATGTTACGCAAACCAACTTCCAAAAAATCATTTGTTAGCTGGCACTACAAACCAGCACTACGGAGCTTGTGTTGGTGGTAGTACATTCCTTCACTGAATTTTTAGTTTTTAATAGCTTGGCCAGTCTTATGGGTATAAGAGAATATCCATGAAGTCAGAGCCTTTGACGATAACAGCCATGAATGAATTTAGGTAATAAAATTATTGTGTATTGCAGATATCTTTCTACTTTTACCACTTATGAAGGGAAGTCAATTTTCACTCAACCAGGTTCCTTTTCATCTGGGTTTCTCTGCAATGTTTGTGCCTGAGGTTTATTGCTAGCAGTAAAGAGTGTCCAAGTATGTTATGGGAATCGCCTAATTCCCAGTGCTTTAAAATGTATTCCACAGACCCCAGAGTTGGTTAAAAGCTGATTGATTATCCAGCAGATACATCAAAACTGGTATTTATGAAATATCCCATTTCTTTAGCTCTATTTCTCATAAGTATGAACATCACATTTGGGAGTTGTGGGCACAAATATCTCAGGCAGCTAAGAGAAAAAATTACTGCAGATTTTACAGAACAAGGAAAAGGTTCCTTAAGCTGCTCAATAATTTGATAAAAGATCTATGTTAAGTGATATGTCTCAGGAATAAATATTATAAAAGGTATGGTTTGGGCAGTTCAGCAGAGCTTGTCTATTCAGACTCCATAATCCATTCACTGAAATTCCAGTTACTTAGTGGTTAAAGGACTGACAGGGCTGTGCAGATGGACCTTCTCATCTGACAATTGGCAACAAAGTTTCTGGTTAATGTGCTCAAGGTTTGGGCAGAAAGTTCTGGCTTAAGAAGGGAAAATGAGCTTTCAGAGGGGGGCTACACTCAGTATGCTCTGGAGGTTTAATGCCTTCAATTTGCATATTTTGTGAACGATTATTCATTTGCTAATATACCTTCCATGCATTCTTTTTTGGTGTTGTCTATCTTAGATTACAAAATCAGATTTCTGTTTATTGAGTGCTAATGTTTTATGAGGCTCTATGCTAGGTACCAATTCCTGGGGAGACACTGTGTCTCACTGATGTGAAAAGCAATGTCTTCTGCAAATTGTCACTTGCCTTTTGATGACACAGCGCTATCAGCATGCTATAATGCAGATTATACATAGCAGCTCTTTTACTAAATATCGTGCAACAGAGAACTCAATAAATCCATTTGCTGATTGCTAGATACCAATAAAATACATCAATTTGGGTTTGGTTGAAGTCTAGGAGTTCTAAAAGAAATTTTAAAGTCTGAAGCAGAAAATAAGCATATCAACATACCGATAAAGTAGATGTGAAATCGGTAATAGACTATTCAGGGTTTAAAAGTGTAACTTTTCATTTTTATGACACAGAGGTCTCCAAAGCTCTTTTTAAATGTTTCTGAAGACGAAAGAGAATTTAATGCAGCTGTGAAAATGGTTTGGTTGGTACACGACCCCCAAAACATTTGCATATAAGTCATGCAGAAGTTTCTCCCCTTTAAAATGTGTGGCATGACTTCATTTCATAGGATTCATATGACTGTCTGAACATGTCCTAAAGCTACGGACTGGGCTTCCACACCCCGCAGGGAGTTATACAGCCTGGTGGGACTTCCTCCCTACAAGGTACACAGCCCCAGGCAGTTAAACACAATTTAGCCTGAACTGAAAGAGAGGTCTATGCCCTAGTTTCAGTGTCCTTCCATGCCCACAAAAAAAGAGTTTCCCAGGGACGTAAGGACAGTCCACTGGCCACTGGGCAAGAGCTGAGAACCCCTCGGTGGGCAGGCATCTCATCTGGGTGAGTAGCAGTGCACACCCCTGTGTTAGATTCGTGCATGCTTTCGTCTGTGGAATAAGCAGAATGTTCTGGAGATAAGCCATCATTTACTGTGTCTCATGATATTCCCCACGTGGGCCTCATCCACCTCAAGCCTCCTACATGAAAAGGAGCCTGTGACGGGTGGCTTTCCCGGACATCCCATGCTGGTGATGTGGCCTGGACAAGAGGTGAGACTGACGTGGATAAGTTGGTTGGTTTGGTTGTAATGGTGTTTCCCCCACCTTCTCTCCCTGCTCTGCAAGCTCACTGAATTTTGCTGTTGTTATTACCAAGAGTTCATTGAAAATGAAACTGGGTGTCTCAGTGGGGTTTTGCAGCAAATAGATAAAGCAGGTCCAGGCAAGATCAGCCGTTCACAGTCTGAAGTGGATGGGGCAATAGCCATTTTTTTTGCTGGGGTGAATGGGGCATAATTTATTCAGCTGTAGCAGAGGCTGAAAGCCAATCTGGCCGTGACCCATTTATCTTTAGAAAACTAATTAAAGTAGAGAATCTGGTTTATTCTTGTATTGAGGTTTTACTTTTTACCATTCAGGCCAAGCAAAGGCTGTGCGTGTTTGTTGGGATGGAAGGTGGGAAATATCAGTTTCACCTAAAGACAGTGGCTGAAGGTCTAGATAATAAAGCAGTTTCTTAAACACAGCCTGACATCCTTTTGAAATGCAAAATAGTGGATTTAGCTGGATACAGAATCCTTTGAGGTGACAATGAAATGCTGTGGCAATTTAAAATGAACAACAGACAGTTTCCCTGAATCCTTCCGAGCAAGACTTCCTAAATCACCCAGAATGGTCCCAAAGGGGCAGAGAAGAACATTTTTATGACCAGCATTTTACTCTGAACCAGTATTAACCAGCAGTCTGGAAATGATGCTAGAATGTTAGTGGCTTTGTTTCAGAGTGATAAAAAAAAAGTGCGTATCTAAATATTTTGTAAGCACTTAAATCTAAAATGACTACATGCTTGTCACCAATGACATACCAATGGATTTCAAAAGTTTTACAGTATATTTTTAGAAGAATCATATCTAAAATGGACATTGGACTTTTTTTTGTCTAGATAAACTTCTAGAAGGTAAGCATGTAGAAATATCAAAATCTGTATTTATTCTAGTATGTTCAAGGAAGTCATAATGCTTGGTGAAAGCTACCAGGGTCATGACTCACCCAGCCTGGTCTGGGTCAACTGCAGGGAAATAAACCCTGGAGATTCCAAGGGAACACATTGGGAAGAGCAACAGCCTACGGGAACTGGAGCTGGTCCTGTTCCCAGCAAACAGTCTAACAGAAGCCTGACTTATCTCACCCGGTGATTTCTCCTCCATTACTCCCCTCTTACCCTCCCCTTAAGGTCTTCCCTTCCCTGTGCGTCTGATCTGGATTTACCTCTTAACTTTCCTACCTCATTCAAATTGCCCTGGTCTCAGAGCTAGAATGATGAATGGCGTTACTACTCAGGGGACAGTTTATTCTTGAACAAATACATTTTCAGGGAAGAATTTTAGACATAGTTTTGCCACTGCCTAGATTTGAGTTAGCACCATGACGTCGTGCATGCACAAACACAAGTGCGCCTTTCAGGCGACAGTCACCTTCCTCCTGGGTCCATGATGCTATGTAGGGTGTGGATCTTTATTAAGGAGTCTTACCAGCATGGAATAGTCTTTTGAAGACCAGATTAGATAACTATCTGATGATTTTGATTAATATAAAATGTTAAGTAGGATAACCTAAGCATTATTGTCCTCAGCCCCAATTCAAACTTTCAGCTAAAAAATGCCCAATGCTCCCTCCCTGTTCTAGATATCAGTAAGTTCAAGCAGAAATAAGGAGTAAATAAGCTGTACCACAAACTTTTAAGCCCCTAAATTCTCTGTGTCTCAGCTAATGAAAAAAATTAGCTCCTTATGCATCATGGCTGATGCTAGTTTGTTCTTATTATTAGCAAAGTAATTATTCACTCAGCACAGGAAGAAAAAGGCCAATATATCCTACCAGGGAAGAGCTAGTTTTTCAGGCAGACTATACATCGCCTAAACACTGGGATAGAATTTAAACCAGCCACCAAATGAGATAGTCTTATACAAAGATTAGATTGAAAACTGCCCCTGAGAAAGAATATCAAAGTGGTTATTCACCATAAATAGCAAACAGAGAGGCAATTACTAAACAAGCTGGCCACGTGCAATATTCAACTCACTCCAGATAGTTTGGAAAGGGGAAGAGCAGGTGGAATTTCTCAGGGACCCTCCAGAATGACTGGACAGAGACAAATGGGGATGACAGGGAGAATAAGAAGACCAAGGCTTACACTATGTTGCATTGTCCTCCACACAGTCCTCTGGGAAGCAAGAGGAAAACAAATTCAGAGGAAAAAGAAAAAGAGATTATTCTATACATAATAGCATAGCACAGGTACAAAATGTAGGGGTATAGGTTGGTATTCCACACACCCCTGCCCCCAACTCCCTCAGAATGACCAGGAAGATATTTGCAAAATTCACACACCCATAATTTTGGATACTTACTGGAGATTTATTGGTCTATACCATTGATGAGTTAACTTCTAAGTCTAGCTTTATTTTTTTTAATTTACTTTTATAAACTATATTCCCTTAAGACATACAACTTAAAATACACTTTTACTGTAATGAATCAACCAAAGTAAAATGACAGACACTCCTTTCCCAAGAATGTTTGGGAGCCATAAAACATGTTCTGCTCCAATTTTCTGAGCTGTATAATTAATCGCTTTTTATGAAGGTACATTCGAAATATCTTTTTGTATGCTCGGATCTTAAAAACTGACCTATTATTGCACTGATTTATTTTTATACATTATAGCCCTTGCGAATTGGAACTTTCTTGGAAAAAAGCATAGTTTCACATCAAATTATTTAACAGAATTCACAGAGTATGAAGTTAAGGAATAAAAGAAAAGAATGGAATTCTTCCCGGGGGTGAATAATCACCTGTGGCCTAGTTAACTGAAAATCATTAACAGTTGGCTGGGACAGGGAAGTTCCCCAGGTAAGTGCGTCTTGGTAACAGGAAAATTGGAAGGACCATCCTATTAACTGAATTGCAGAAGTGATGGCATTTGTCTCCTCAACAGGCCATGGCTGTTGGCCCTAAGAACTGTGATATTCTTAAGTGAGTTGGCTTTTACCCTGAGCTGAATTTGTACAAATGCATTCATTCATCCTTGGATAACAAAAATAACTTTACTATGTTTAACTACCTCAACTGCTTTATATGCCCATATAATTCTAGAGGAACAAATAGAAATGTTCCCTAGGGATATAAAAGAATTATAAGTTCCTTATAAATATAATCAGAGGTTAAGTGATGGAATTGATGTATTTTTTAAGAGAGAGTTTTGTTTTCAATTCTTTTGTATAAGTTTTAGTAGCATTTACCCAGCCTGGGGTTAGAAGCTTTATTTTTTAAAACAAACCCCATAATTACCAGTTCACATAAATAGTTGTACAATAACTGATATATAAGCATTTAGCAACAGATTCTGAAGTTTTTATCACAGGTACTAATTTAAATGGTATTAAGAAACAACTCTCCAAGAGCTTTATAGTTATTTTCATTTTGGCAAAAGGGGAAGGGTGATCAGATGCTGGCCTTTGCATTTGAAATATTTTTTTACTGAAATACTTTGACAAATTAAAGGAAGCTTTTAAAAAAAATATCCTCCTTTTCTAAAATGCATGCTTCTTATAAATATTCAGCAAACACCTTTTCAGGGGAAAATTAAAACAGGAGTAGGTAATATGAGCCTTAATTATAAACAGTCTAAGTGGGCTGTAATGGATGAGAGCTCCATCTGAATGGCATGCCAAGGCCTGCTTCTTGAAGATGAACAGGGCTGACTGTTGCATAGCAGCCTGGCCACGGGCAAGTGCTCCACCTTGTCATGTTCAGAGCTATATGGAGCCCTCAAAGGGAGGAAGGCCTTGGGGAAGCCACAGGCTGCAGACAGAGACTCTGGTATTCGCTTCAGGCCTAGCTTGTGCCTCTCAACAATAGCCTTGCTATAGTTCCTTTTGATGTGGAGACAACCCCTTGCTCTCAGGAGCTCAGCAAAGTGGGCTTACTGCTGACTGTGAATTATAAACCACTAATTCTTATAGTTTGGGAAGGGATCAGAATATAATTTAATAAAAAAAAATCAATAAAACTGTAATATGCAGTTACAGAGCCTAGAGCCATACCTTTGAGAAAGTACATACTACATATTGTCAGAGAATGTTTTAGAATAAAATTGGCTTATTGATCTGAATTCCCATGCACTGAGTCTGATCCTTGGATTTTACTTGGGATCACATAATTAACCATTACAATTATTTTCAGGAAAAAAAACTCATTAAATATATTTTGGGGGCACACAAAATAGAATATCCTCATACAGTTTGCTATTTTGAAGATTTTCAATGACGGTCCTTCATAAAAGGTTCAAATCCCATTTTTTGTATCAATCAGATTTTTTAAAACATCATGTGAAATTCTCCAAGTGTTGATGTTTCGTTTAGTTGGTTTTAAACTGTATAAATACTGTTGTTTTGAGAAACAAATTTTTCTAGCTCTACTTTCCCTGAAACGATGTGTGTTTATTTTTCCTGGGGGCAAGAGAAACTGTGCTTCTCATTTTCAAAAAGAAAAAAGTTAATTAGTTGTCATAGATATCATTATATGCAAATTCGGTTCAACTTTAAGCTGATAATGCATACAGTTCTTTTAAGAAAATATTTTTTTTTTTGTGGCAAGGGTACACAACATGAGATCCACCCTCTTAGCAGATTTGTAAGTGTCCAGTATGGTACTGTCATCCATAGCCACGCTGCTGTACACCAGTTTTCTAGAACTGATTCTTCTGACATGGTACCTTCGTTCTGAAATTAGATTTTACCAAGTCAGAGAAGCCTGAATTGTTTCAATAACTAAGTCAGGGCCACCTGAAATGGGGAGGAAAGGATCAAACCCATACTCACCAGCTGTGCTTCTGGTTAGAAATACGGACATAGAATGCGATTTGTAAATTAAAACTCAAACCCTGGAATCTAATAAAAACCACTATTTCTTTAAAACAGTTGGCAAGTTTGGTGGAATCTAATTGTTTGTTGAAAAGAAAAATCAAGACTAATTTTAAACTTTTCCTGAAACCGTGATAGAGAATAGATACAAATAAGGTAAAACGGAAGGCTGCATCAATTACAAGTCCAAAATCTACACTGAAAGGGGGACTTTGTTTGCTAATAAATCTCCACCATAATTTAGCTGTTATGGACCCCAGTTACCCTTTATTTTGACACTTCATGGATAGTCCTTTATGTTGTAAGTACATTTGATTTTTACAGAGGGCAATGCTGAGATGTACTTACTTCGAGGCCAGGCTCAACCAATTTCATCTTATGAGTTCCTCAAGGGAGGATATTAACTAAAATCATAAAGTAATTTATACTAGTGACTAATAAAAGTATTTTCATAACCAGCATCCCTTGAGATCTCAGTTTATATGACACAATCAGATGTGATTCAAGTGCTTTATGACCTTAAGGCTTTTAATCTGCTAATTTTACATCAAAATAATTGGCAAAGCAACATTAGTAGCACCAATGATTACAGGTATATGAATTGTTTATAGTACTGTAAATTGAAAAAAATGAGTGAAAAATAATCTGGCCGTATTTCTTTGAAATTATGGGTTCTATTTTTTTTATAGTGAAATTTGGTTTTTAAAACACATTGAAAACACTGGGTTCACCATGTTTATGATTGTATTCTCCAAATAAATTGCTTTGATGATAGGTATCGGTCAGTTCCCTGGAATACTTCTGAACAGCTTAAAGAGGGACTACGTCTAAGGATTTCAACTTTTTTAAGATACATAAAAAAGAAAAAAAAATGGTAGTCATTTCTTGGCAAGGTCTTTCCACAGGTAATTGCATAAAAAGAGAAGTCATAATAAAGTTACATTACGTCATAATTGAATAAATAGTCATTTTAAGAAAAGAACTGAAGCAGATGAATAAGAAATGTACTATTGTAATTATATTTCTGGAAGAACTGGTAACTTAGTTTTCGAATTAATATTTCATAAGAAACATAAAGTTAAAAATGTGGTCACGATACTAGTGGATTAATAGTTACAAGATTTCTTAAATAACCTAATTTGTGACCTAAAGGAAACCTCTCATTACTTTTCAATACTCTAATTGGGAACAGGAGTAGGTAAAAGAACGAGAGGACTTCTACAACCAACGTTTTCAGAATCCCGTAAATGTTTTCAAGAATCGTCTTGGTAACCCAAAGCATGTGCCCTGGCTGTCAGTCTGAGAATACTCACCAGCCGGTCCAAGCTTGTGCCTGCAGCCGTTGTTGGTCTTTCCTCGGGATTGTAGGGCCTGAAACGTGTATTAAAATTCTCAGGAGCTGAGCGGGCAGATCTAAGAGCTGGAGCGGGTTTGGGCTGGCCGCATCCTTGAAAGACCTGGAAGAACCATGGAAAGGCAAAGAAAGTTACATGAGTTCCCGCCTAAAATCACGACATTAAGTGTGCAATGTGATTGTTTTCATGTTTCTCAAGGAATCCTTATTTCCAATAAATTTTAATTTCAAAATTTAAACAAGTGCAACCATTAATATAAAGTAAAACAGAGATACAGTGACCAACTCTATGCCCTTAGTCAATCCTCATTATTCACAGATTCTGTGTTTGCAAAGTTTCCTACCCATTAATATTTATAGGTAGCCCTAAAATTAAAACGCAGGCAGAGTGGCAAAAAGCTTGAATCACTCTGCCTGAAAGTTCCAGCTGAGGTTGGAGAGGATGATGATTGCCTTGTGCTTTGCCTTGTTATTTCAGCTCACCTACTATAAACAAATGACCTTTTTGTGGTCTGTTTAGTGCCATGTATTTTTTCACGTTTTTGTGGTTTTTCTTGGTGATTTTAAGCGTGGGCCTGAAGCTGTCTTGTATTCCTAAGCACAGGAAGGATGGGATGTGTTTATGATATGTTTTAATACACATGTCAGATAAACTTTGTTAGAGCCTAAGATATGGTGCTATAAGTTCAATGCTAATGATGGACAATACATATCAAACAACTTGTCCTTAAGCAGAAACAAGGTTATGTATTGATCAGATGACAACAATGTTGTGACCAGTGGCTTGCAGGAGCCTAACCCTATATTTCGCACAGGAGCAAAGCTTCATTATTTGCTAATTCAGTTTGCAACGACGTTGTGGGATGGTAACTACAACAGATAATGAGAAATCACTGTATTAAAAACAGGCTTGCAATATGTACTTTGTAGGATGATTCCAGGATTAAATGAATTGTATCCCAGACATGTTCATGTATGTGAATTTGGCATTCCGTAAAAACATCGTTTGAGATTCTAGTTATCATGACAAATGTATTTTGTGTACAGCATATGAGGCCACATATTTTGCACGACTCCCATTTGAATAGTGCAAATCTCTACTGGAAGAATTCTTTGAGAACACTCTCTAGAGCAAAGGGGTAGAAATAGGACAAGCCGGTATGGGTGAAATCCATAGCATGACAGTTTCTTCTAATTTTGTTGTTGACAGCTGTTCATGTCACAATGAGGGGCGCTGTGGGAAATCAAACATTTTATTGTAATGATCTTAGGGACTCAGCTGCCAGTTCTCTTGCATAGTGATTTCACACAGGGTGGTGTGGGGACACTTTCTCTGCCGTTTTTTAGATGCTTTATATTCAATGTCGGCTATCAAAGACGATCCCTTTTCTAGAACTATAGGAAATAGAGTAACATTTTCAGTCCATTTTGATGAAGTTTATATTTCGTCCAGTTTGACACAGGAACTGATTCCTCTCCTAGCTACATTCTTTGGGGTAAACTTTGCAGGAGTATTTATGTGAGGTAATTCTTAACTTGCATGTGTATATTTACAAGTCATTCATTCTCGTTTTGTTATTCAATTCTGAGTTGTTTAACTCTAAAACAAGCATTTTTTATCTCGCATGTTCTGTGATTCTGGTGACGTACACAGAGAGCTCCTGAGTGCCATTTACAATGACAAATTCCGTCCTGAGACACAATTCATTTTGTTTCCCCACTACAGCTAATTTCTCTTTTGTTGTATTCGAAAGTTCTCCTTCAACTCAGCACTTTGCAGAGCGGTGGTGCTTTGTCTTGGCATTCCTGAGATCGGTCTGAACACACTATTGATTATTCTTCTCTCACACAATTTCTGAAGTTGATGGTGTAAACCGGCGTGATAAAGATAGGGGGCCCGTTTCTCCCCAGAGCCTAAATCACTTCCCCTTGGCAAGGTCGTTGCTGATGGAGGACAGTAGCATTTCTAGAGCTCCAGGGATCTGTTGACTGTGCTCTTTGGGATTGCTTCTAAAATGACAGCTGACTTTTAAAAAATATAAAGCCTGAAGTGAAACAGTACTAACGGCCTTGCTGGGGTTTCAGGAAGCCTGGCCCTGAAAGAGTTAACAGACCTTCCTTATTCACCCTTCAGGGAAAAATCTGGTTTACTGGGTTAAGTTAAATCAAAGGAATGTGAATGTCCTAGAAAAAATATTAGTGTTCTGGGAAGATATTTTATCATAACAGAAAAACTTAAAACTTGTATGATTTTTTTTTTTTGTTTGTTTTTTGGAGGGGGGATATTAATTATTGTGGAACACAGGGTGGTTAACGTAGCCTAGTAGCTTTCTGTTATTTAGGTCGGGTTTGGATTTTGAAGATAGCTTTAGAGCAGAAATTGCTGGGTCTATGATCCCAACCAAGGAAAACACTGACTTTTAATAATTTTGGAAACCACACCTAACCCCCTCATCAGGTGGAGACCGACATAAAAATCTGTCACCATAACCTCCTATCTTGAAGGTCTCTGAACGGAGATTCCACCAGGCCTTTAGAAAAACAGAATTGTCATAAAGAAACCTCTGGGTGTGGCCGGTGCAAGCCTAGGAATCTACAGCTATTTTTCAGCATTTTACAAAACTTAATAAGAACTATTGCCGATGAGTACTGGAGCATGAACTTGCCTGGTTTCTGATCAGAAATAATTGAAAACCTCTGTAGTAGTCTCCTGCAGAGAGTATGTCTTACAACATGCATCCATCATGCCCCTTAGAAGACTTACAGAGGGAAAATTAATAATTTCACTTTTAATACGTGTGCTATGGAATATGTGTGTCTTTCTCGAATTCATAATTACATTATCGATTCACATTAATCACCAATGTGGTAGAATTAGGACGTAGGCCCTTTGGGAGGTGATTAGGCTCTGACTTGATGAATTAGTGTCCTTAACAAAAATAGGACCCAGAGGGCTCCCTTGCCTTGTCCCCTATGGCAGGACACAGGGAGAAGGTGCCATCTCTGCAGCATGATGTGGGCCCTCACCAGACATCAACTCTGCTGGAGTCCTGATCTTAGATTCCTCAGGTCCAACAAGTATAAGACATACATTTCTGTTACATATAAGCCACCTAGTTTATGGCATGTTATTACAGCAGCCTGAACAGACTTAGGACAACATATGATCTGTTAGTCAGACAAAAGCGTGTTTAAAAATATAGGGCTCATGGAGTGGGCAACACAAGAATTTCTTATGCAGAAAATTCGAACTGTCTCAATTCTCTGCGTTTGCTATAGCAGCAAGAGAGCTAGATGCAGGCTTAGGGGCCCAGGCCTGAGTCAGTATATACAGTAAGTAGTCAGGGCTGGAGAGGTAGATTTGGAGTATT
The DNA here is from genome assembly GCA_963574575.1 of Galagoides demidoff. NCBI lineage: Eukaryota > Metazoa > Chordata > Mammalia > Primates > Galagidae > Galagoides > Galagoides demidoff. The sequence goes on along the minus strand of CAUYQV010157402.1, from coordinate 5,041 downwards.
AGCCTATGGAAGATACTTAAAACCCTGAAGCCAGTTGTGTCCACTAAGGGAAAATCCACAGATGGGCAGGCGGACAGGGCTGTGGATGGGGCTGAGGATAGCCTAGTACTATGCCAACATTTAGGGAATCTGCTCAGAGCCTCAAGCTCCTCCTCTGTCAAATGGGAATAATATTATTGACCACACACAGATACACTGTGATGATAAATGCAATACATAAGGCAGAAAACAGAACCCATGTCTAGACAAATAAGTGATTGATTATAATTAATTATATCATACTCTAATCTGTATTTTCTAGATTTGCTTTCTGAATAAGAAAAACTGAAAGAATAAAATGTCAGGGCTGATATTTCTTAAATGTTTTCCACAAAATATTATTTCCAGGGCTAACAGCTGTTATGTAAGCACTGAATTCCATGTGTCAAAGTCAGATTAGGTATCTTCGTGAGAAGTTCACTGTGCTTACATGTGTTCTGGTTCATTGAAAAGGAGGATGTCATTTGTATGTTTTCCAAATGTCGTTTGTTATAGTTTTGCCATGGGGATCTGATAAGGCTGATGTTTCAGGGAACATATCCTGAGGTATAGCGTGAAGGTAGTTGTAACCTGCTGGGAAGAGAAAGGACTCAGACAGAACTGCATTTACTTAAATGCGTTTGTAAAGCTGGTCTACCCTCCTCTGCTTTTAATTCCAGAGAAAAATACTATTTTAAGGCACTAAAAGTCTTCTCCTTACAACAGAAGTTTCTAAAGGATATAGCTGCAGACTGCATCACCTCATTGTGGTACAAATCATTACCTCTATCTCTTTAAGAAATAGAGTCAGTATCACCCCCTGCCTGCTTCTCCCCAAGGGATGTTGAAAGTGATAATTAGATAATTTGGGAAAGTATTCAGGAGTCCCAATGTAGACAGACACTACAGATGTACAAAGGAATTATCCTTCCCACCTAACAGACTCACAAAACCTGTGGATTTCAAGAAGCTATCTGGCTCGTGAATCCTCCCTCTTAGTAATCTCTAAGAGGATTACTAAGATAATGTCTCAGACGTATGTTGGCATTCTGAGATTAAAGAAGCTGACATTAAGATAGGAAGTGCTGAAAGAAGAGACATTTTGTAGTTCTGGAGGGATGAGGAGGGGAAGGAAATTCGATGAGAGATAAAAGTTTGAAGTGATGTATCTTAGTTTTCTAAATATAGGTATTTTTCCTTTAAAAACATTGGGGCATCTTAACATATTTCCCTTAAAATAAACTAACAAAGTGTGCACTTTTTTTGAGACACAGGTAACTTCATCCCTGCATCCCTCTGCCTTCTTCATTTCCTGCCTCGCCTTTTGTAGCTCCACTATTCATTTGAAGGAATCATTAGGGGCAGCCTGAGAAGCATTGGCTGGAGGTAAACCCAGTCTCCACTCCTGTATTTTTTAAAAAAATAATCATGTCTTCTCACTTTCTATTCAGTAGATTTTTATCACGGTGGGAAAGATGCTGCTGTACCATTTTGAAATTTTCAAATGGAACTGTAATATTTGTATATTTAATGCTACATAGATTTCTATCAGATTTGATTTTTTGAGAGTAATGTTTTATTTACTTAGATTCTCATTTAAAGTGCAATATTAATGGATGGACTGTTTGTTAGATGATATCTTGGGAAAATGCAAATCTATTCTGTTTATGCCCAGGAAAGCAGAAGGTATCACATCTTCACTGGCTCTTGCATGTACTCTGTTGAGGTGAGGACATTCTTTTCATGAGAGACAGCTGTATCAGAATGGACAGGGATCTTAGTCTATTCTGGTTACTGTAACAAAATACCTTCGACTGTGTAGTTTATAAACAACAGAAGTTTATTTTTTATTCCCAGGCCTAGAGTCTGTAAAGTCCAAATCAAAGTGCCAACAGATTCAGTTTCTGGTGGGGGCTTTCTCCTTTATCGATGGTGCCTCCTTGCTGCATCCTTGCACAGCAGTAGGAAAAAAAGAGCTAACAAGCCTCCTTCAAGCTTTTTCTATAAGGGCACTAACCCCATTTGTGAGGGCCCCACCCTCATGACCTAAAATACCTCCCAAAGGCTCCACCTCCAAATACCATCACCTTGGGGGTTGGGATTTCAACATATGGATTTTGAGGTAATATATACATACATTCAGGCCATAGCAATAGGTCACAAACAAGAGTCTAAGTTTGGAATACTAACATCAGTCTTTCTCCTTATACCTGTGTGACCTTGTGATAATACATTCTCCCCGGTTCTTCAGGATGAAGGTGGAATGATATGGTGAATAGGAAAAATACTGAAAAAATGAGATATAAAGGTGTATTACTTTAACTGAGTAATGTGTAATTAAATAGGAAAATAACTGGTGGTAAGTAAAATCTATGGATTATGCAGAGTTATGCATGAATAAGTTAAGCTCTCTGATGGATTTCATACATTTTGTTCATCACTGTATCTCAGAATCTGTAAGAATTCCCAGCATATAGTATGTATTCTTAAAAAAAATCAGAAATTAAAGATTATGAGTAAATGAGATTTTTTTAAAGAATACATACTATATGTAACTTTTGCAACCAGTTATTGAAGGCAATTAGCATATGGATTTCTGTAGGGGGAAAGAAACAGTAGCAAAGGAAAGAGAACACTTGAATGTGACAGGCTGGATGTCTCAGAGTGCCATGTGTTTTATAGGGTTTATCTCATATGATCAATTATCTCTTCAAGATCACAGTTGAACATTTATTTCTCCAACTTAAGAAAATACAATGAATCATGTATCACAGGTCCCCCCTTCCTGTGCCACATCAAAGCAAAGCCAAATCAACAACTTTGTTTAAACTAGTAACTTGAACACAAAAAGTCCTGTATCTTGACCAGTTGATAATAGCTACATGCTGAACTTCTTGAGCTGGTAGGGAGGGGAGAACCTTGCACACAAAATAGTCAGCTTGGCTGGTGGGTGAGCCACCAAAGCCCTAGGGTCTGGAGATCCCAGGACTCAGTGCTCAGACTATGGCTGTTGCTTATAGCAAAGTGGCAGACAACTTGGGTTTTTTACACAGCCCCCCTTCTTGCTACCCCCAATCTGTCAACATGATAAACAGCAGCACCTGACCTTTGAAGCAGGCCTTGTCCAGCTCTGTTCAGCGCACACCTGGGGCCCTTTCTCAAATTGAAGTGGTGATACGTACGTGTGCAGGGGACATTCACAGGTCATTTGTAAGTAAATGTGAATAAGTTAAAATAATTTTTAAAACATGCCATTAAAAGTAGTAGCAAGAGCTGCTTTAATACTGTGATATATATGAGATTAAAATAATGCCCTAGAACTTCATTTCACACATTTTGGGTGTTCCTAACAGCATTCTCCTAATATCTTAAAAAGTGTTTTTCTTGAATATAAACTTAAAACATTTTGCTAATGTTTTCCTTAAAATCACTATACCTTTTTATTTTAAATATCAGGGTTTTTTAAAATTAGCGTGGCAATTTCTTCATGGGTTGCCAACATTTAAGAAAGCAGCTCTTTATCCTGGCATTACAAAACAAATCTCTTCTCTTCTCTTCTTTTCCCTTCTCTCTTCTTTCTCCCTCTTTTTCTTTCCTGTCTGATTTATGCTTTTCTTCCCTTAAAGATTGATGGCAATGGTCCCCTGGCCTAGCTCTCTGGCAAACTCTCTGTCCCTGGATGGGTTTAGGATTCTGCTTAGAGAATCTGGGGTTATACTGAATCGAGTCAAGCCATCATTTTTAATTTTGGCCACTTTTCACTGGCCTCAATTTTCAAAACCCAGCTACTGTGTCACTTTTAAGGTTTTAAAAATTTACTCCTGATGCTTCCACAGTGTGGCTCCAGAATATCAGAATTTTAAAAAAATCCTTTCTTCAAGAAAAGCAATTTCTTTTCTTGAGAAGACCCCTCCTTCCACCCCTGAAAAGATCTGCATTCCTTAAACAGCAGAACATCTTGATATTTCCTCAAATGGTGAGCAGGGAGCAGTTACATGGAACAGAACAGAGCATATTTCTGAGTATAGAGAGAAAACAAACCCCAACCCTCTCAGCCTGACTAAATGATTATTATTTCATATGCTCTTTGCTTATAACATTTAAAGCCATTCTTTAAGATCACTCTGCAGAATGCAAGTAATCATAAATTTTATCAGCCTGTACCATTCATTCACCCCACGATCCATAGATATTGGTTGAGGGTCACTGTGGCCAAATGAAAGTGACATGTCCATGTGCCCCCACTCATGAGGGTACAAATAAGAAAGAGGGCGATGACTGTATGATGTGATAAGCACAGTGGGACCACCAACCAGCAGAAACTCACCCAGACTGGGGCATCACAGAAATCCTCCTATAATATCAGTGGTGTGTTAGAACTGGCTCTTTTTGGCTCGTGAGACCACTTGTTGAATTTTTTTGCAAGCCAGTTGTTAAACACAATGATTATTAAAAATTAAGTTAAACAATCTTGCAACTATATAAGTTATATTAGAAACAAAGGTAATATATACTAACAACTCATTCCTTTCTAACTGTTTATTATTATTTATCCTTTTAAGATTATTCAGGTCAATTGTATCTGTAAGGAGGAAATATTATGTCATGTTGATAGCTTAAAATCAGCCAAAAATTGGCAAACACAACAAACTAGCACGTTACTCCCAGGGATTCAGCCCCTTTACATGTTTAAATATAGGCTGGCTGAGGCAATAACTCTGTTAGGATCAAACCTACGGTGACAAGATGTCCTGCTTTTGGCAGGACAGTCCCGATTTTTAACAATTTGTCACGCGTCCAGTGGCATTTTAAAAAAGTCCCAATTTTTAGAAAGAATGCACTACAAGTTAGGGAATAGTGGGAGAATGGGAAGGGAATATATGGTTTTCAGCTGCTGAAAAGGTTAATGTAACTCCATTTGGGAATGAAGAGGTTAATGTAACTCCATTTGGGAATGAAGAGGTTAATGTAACTTCATTTGGGAATGAAGAGGTTAATGTAACTTCATTTGGAAATGAAAAGG